>VXBU01013907.1:49527-54527 GCA_013400315.1 Bombycilla garrulus | reverse complement strand
ATGTACAATATACTTAAAAAATAAAAGAGAGACTGGCATTCTAATCTTACCTTTCCAGCAGGAATAATATTGCAGGCTTATTGTAATATTAACAGATGAAATGCTATCTAGTTTGTTATGTTATTTCTATACCAGAACCAAAATCTCCATTACAGATTAATTCATGAATTTGATGGTTGTGGCCAAAAATAATGACTCACTGGCTTCAGTCATAGAGTAATGGCTCTAGAAATGCCTTCTACATTTACAGTTTCAACTAAATGCTTAAAATACAATACTAGGCGGATACAGGATAGATCCATTACATATTTGTAAGGTACTACAGAATAGAGACTTGATAGCACTTGACTTAAAAGGATTATATCTTTTTTTAGGGTGGCTTTTTGTTCCAACTCTTTAGTATCAGAGTGTTTCCTTGCTCCCACTGAGCTTGCTCTCCAGCTGTACTGTAATGTTGCCATTTATGCTTTGCTGATGTCCAGTTTTATTTCATAGAAATAGTTTATTGAGTAAAGCATAATTGTGCTTTGTAAAATACTCATCTTGTATCACTTCTTTTAGAGATCAGACGTTTCCTTTTCCCATAAGGTCTAAAGATCTGTAAGTTGACATAATTCTGCACAAATCACTCTAGTAGTGTAACTTAGACTGTCCAAATTCCCCTTGGACTGTGGCCTCTGTAACTGTGCCATCACTCACTTAACTTCACCTTATCTTTAAATAAGTTTAACCAGAAGGGACTTGTTCAACTCACCACCTCTTGAGTAATGTGAATTATTTATATGATCTTCATATGTGTTCGTTAAGCTGTATACAGTAAGCCTAAGTGTAAGTGTTTATTCTGTTCATCCCTAAGTGTGTTACCCCAAGCTTTGAACTCAGGCTAACCACAATAAAAATCTCTCTATTTTGCTGTTCTTTGATGGAAATGAACATCATTTTTTCATGTTGTACAATGGCAGCAGTGTTGTCTCAGAGGGCCGCGTTACCACGGGAATGCACACAGAGACATTTCATGTGTTCAAGGCTGTCTTGCTGCTCTCCAGACCACCTTCCCTACTGCTCTGCAGAGCTGAGTGTTCAGCAGGCTGGATCCCACCATGGCTTACAGTATAAATATGCCACTGTAATGGCTACTGTGGAAGTGAAGATTACAATAGTCCTTTCTTATAAAATCACTGCTTTGCTTGAGCAGTTATTAAGTGCTCTTTGTCTATAAAAGAATGTTATGCACTGAGAAGTAAGAATTCAGTAAAACAATCTTGTTTGTTACTTGAAAGGGCCTCAGTTCAAATGGAAATAAACTAAAAGAACCTCGCTGAAATACATCACTGACCTGGATTCTCCGAAAAAGCCCTCCCATTGAAATCCCCATATATTCCTAGGTGAGGCAGGAGAGCAGAGCACATGGTCTGTTTAGGGGCAAAGATTTTGGTGGAAAACAGTTGCACCAGTACTGGTCTAAAATCTTTAAAAGGGGATGGAAACAATAATTTTTCTAACTGACACTACTACACTTTTCTTTATTACCTCTGCTTTCCATTTGAAATTTTTCCAGAACAGCAGTGTTTACACATATCCTGTTAGAAGTAATGCCAGAGGGACCTCAAAGGCATGAGTCTTGTTCCATTCTTCTTTGGTTAATTTTCCTCCAACATAAGGTATTTTAACACCTCCATAGATCATGGGATGAATAGAGTCTACAGAATCAAACATTGTGCCTCTTTCAGCATTAAGTGTGCTCAGGTTAGAACTTGCTTAATTTATGAGCTGTGTGGCAGCCATGAAACCATGGGTAGGCATATTGTTAGAACAGATTTCATTTTTCAGAAAAAAAAAAAAAAGGAAATTTTATTTTGGGCTTTGGGGTTATTTTCCATGTTGACTGATTGTTTTGGGGTTTTTTTTCCAAAACTGGTCTTTGCCTCTTCTTTTCAGCTTTTTTTTTTTTCCACCAGAACTTTTTTTTTTCTTTTTCTTTTTTAATTAATAATTTAATTTTTAATTCTTGGGGGTTTCCCTACACACCCCCCTTCTTTTCTCAGGAATGCTTTATCTTTGTCCACAGTGCGCTTCCTTCTTGGCAAAGCAGTTTCATATGTTTCATGGTTTTCTGCTCTTCTGAACTGGAACATGTTCTTGTGTGCTCTAAGAGCACATAGCTTTGGAGGATCTACAAAAGACAAGATATTTCATGCATCCTTTCTGAAGCTTATTTCTGACAGTCCCTTGAAACCAATTCAAAACTCTCCCTAATTATAATAGGACAGGTTTGTGTCTGCTTCCAGTCAATAAAGCTTTGTTCTGCCTCAGGGATTTTACTTGTACCTGATTATATAATGGGGGATAGAAGAATCAGGCAATAGTAATTTTAATCCCTGACTGTCTTTCAATCAAATAAAATGTGCAAAGAGATTTAGTGAAAGGAAGAAATGTGAATGTTGGACTGCTAGAGCAAATAATCTACAGTGCGTTCTTCTGGGTGGGACACTCGTCTCCTCCTCTACTTGTCCTTCTCCAAATATTTTGGAGTTGATATTGGACAAAAAGGCAGTGTTTGAAATGGCAGCTCTCTGTTCAGAAGGCTGCAGTGCATTGCAGGCAGCCTCCAGCCTGAGTGCAGCTCTGGGGGAAGGCTCAGCTCCAGCAGCAAGTGCTGCTCAGACTGGCACAGTGGAGAAAAAGAACCACAAAACCAAATACTCAGTACTATGTTGAAGCAAGCCTGGGTTTGTGTTCCCCATTTTTCACATTTCACTGGGGTATTCAGTCCCAGGCTTGGAAGCTTGAGGTTTGCTTCTGTCCAAGCAACATTGAAAAGCTGACCCATATATAAAGTTTTAAACACAGCAGGGTCATTTTTCTGTTGTTAATACAGAGTATGTACTTTAAATTTTTGAGAGTCTTTCTAAAAATAATTAACATTATGCCATAACTTAGGAAATACACTGTGATAAGACTGTTCCAGAAGCCAGTATCTTCACAGAGAACAATCCTAGCTTTGCATCCTGTGATGAATGGGTGGCTATCCTATTGCCAGATCTGGGACCAAAAATCAAAATTAAAACTGTTACTAAATAGGAGGGAAAGGGAACTACATTAAGATATTGAGGTTTATATTTTTCCTGTGCAGCTCTGAAAGGAATGAGGTTTTATTGCTTACGGAGAAATTAATTTATCAAGGCACTCCACTGACAAACTGGTAACAACAGATCAACCATACAGTGCTCCTCAAAATTCAGTTCTGTGACCCTCAGCTTAGAGTCAAGAGTGGGGACCAGGAATAATAAAGGATCAAATGCATTTTCCTTCCTTTTTGTATCTGGGTCATCCTAATTGATCCCAGCAGACTTCCTCTGCTGGACTCCCTCATTCAACCCACCTGCATCCTCACCTGGAGGAACTTGTCTGGTTATCCAGCAGCTGGGGCAATACCTTGGGGGAAGAAAAGGTTTCCTCTGTTACTCCTGGGAAGATTCTTAACCTCATCATTGCCATGTACGTTGCTGGGCAGTCAACAGCACAAATGACAAACTGATACTTGCACCTCCCAGCACACCCTGTGTTTGCAGTACTCAATGGTACTCCACAGCTGGATTAGATATTTTAAATAGCTAGATATTAAATTGCTTTTCTTAATGTTTCATGCACTTGGCAGTCTTTAATCTGCCTTTAATGCCTTTCTGTAAAACCTGATAGCTGGAGCAAGAACTGCAATGCCTTTAAGATATATACAGTTTTAATATATGGACCACTGAACTTACTGAACCTTTGCTGAAACACATAAAAATATCGCTCTTAACCTGTATATTAAATGTTGGCGTTGGAGAATTTCTGTACAGTTCTTTCTGTAGAACTTGTATATGTGTGAAATTACATATTTCTAGGTGCAAAAACTCCTAAAGTTATTTAATAAGTATAGTAACTTTTGCAGGATTTTAGCCAAGTATCTAAATCAAGAAGCTCTAAAATCTCTTTAAGACACCACTTGTGTACAGTTTTTACTTTCAGGTCTAGATACTTAAATTCAATTGGCTTGTATCTAAGCTTGTAGATGCTTGCACTTTGCTACAAGCATTCTTTTTTCTTGTTTGAAAATGCTTTATCATTTTCTGATCAAAATAATGTGTATTATTTAGAAGCTCTGATTGATAATGAAAGATTTTTTTATTTTCCAGAGCTATACCTTTCTTCTGTACCTTCACATTCATAATAATCCAAGAGTTTTTACATCTTTGTACATATATGAATGACGTGGTGGTTATCCCCTTTAGGTGAAAAGGAGTAACTGTGCAAACTGGTAATTCTCTTAACTTTCAGTTTTCCTCTCAGACTAATTTGAAAATGGAAAAAGTGATTTAACACCTGAAAAAAATTTGGTGCTATAGATGTGAGCCTAGTTTCATCCCTTTCTTATTTCTTTCTTCATCTATTGCATCTATTCCTGAAAGATCAAATTGCAAATGCATTAATATTCACTACATCTGCTGAGGTCAGAGCATTTGAATAATTCCAAATTAAGGATGGTGACTTATCGTGTCCTTAGTGTAACAGACCTCAAATGCTGACTTGTTCAGCTGTCACGATGTAACACCATACTACAGGCTGGGCTTAAATACTGAAAATTAAAGTCTGTGGTAGGGCAGCACTGAGTATTGCACTGCTCTTTTGTTCATCTTTTTATTTTCATCAGCAGAGCTGTTTCAGGTGCTCACTTTTCTCTGGAGCACTGGAGCTGTTCCAGCAGCCTGTGCAGTCAAAGGGAGCTGCTGAGCATTGCCAGCAACATCCAGTACTAAAGAGGGAAGGGATTGGAGCAGTGCATCCTGAAGGGAATGGAGCAGTGCATCCTGAAGGGAATGGAGCAGTGCCTCCTGAAAGGAATGGAGCAGTGCATCCTGAAGGGAATGGAGCAGTGCATCCTGAAGGGAATGGAGCAGTGCATCCTGAAGGGAATGGAGCAGTGCATCCTGAAGGGATGGAGCAGTGCATCCTGAAGG
>VXBU01013907.1:6895-49121 GCA_013400315.1 Bombycilla garrulus | reverse complement strand
GGGATGGAGCAGTGCACACACACACAGTGCCACACACAGGGCAGCAACTGCCCTGGACGGAGTGGGGAGTATGCAAGGCTGGCTGTGCCACCAGGATCTGCAGCCAGTGTTCTTCCTCTAGCTGCCTGGGCACTGCTGACCTCTGCCAATTTAATGCCTTCATATAAAATGGGCATTCTTCTGCTTCCAATAGCTGCACAGCTCTCATGCCAGTCACACTCAGTTGAGGTGAAAAAAATCCTAGTATGGTTCTTACCAGTTACAAAGCTTAAGATTAGTCAGAAAAGGGAGGTACCTGTGTTTTTGCTGTTTCTATCACTAGTTAAGATGTAATATTTCTTTGTGGCTCTGATTGTTATTTAAGTATAGTGAGAGTGGAGACCTGAGAGCCACATTCCACTATCTGAGGGAGCCTACAGGGAAGATGGAGAGGGACACTTCCTCAGAAGCTGTGGTGACAGGACAAGAAGTAATGGGTACAAAGTGAAAGAGGGAAAATGTAGCATAGATTTAGGAAGAATTTTATTTATTGTGAGTGTGGTGAGACACTGGAAGAGGTTGCTCAGGGAGGTAATCTCAAAAAAGGAAATACAAGGTTGACTTGAGACTTCAGTAGCAGATCTGCATGATTCCACCAAATTACTTAGACTGTTGGTTTAGTTAATGTCCTATTGAATTGTGTGTGTATAGGTGATTAACAAAGAGAAGTATAGAAGGTGGTTTGTTCTAACAGGTGGTCTCAGAAAATATTTGTAGTTTTAAAATATTGACAGCCCAATGACAAAAAAAAAAAAGGTTGGTTTAAAGCATATAAGAGAAGTGTGCTCATGATAATTTTGTGTCCACCACAGGGCATCAAGCTGTCCTTGCTTGCCTTGTCCTAATGTCACCAGGGGTGAGATCTTCAAAGCTCTTCAAGCAAATCTTTTGCACACTAACACTGGGAGTAGGTGCCAGGCTCCAAGTACTGTACAGACACCGCTTGCCCTACATAATTTTATTTTCAGTCTTTCATGATAATATATATGAAATTATTACCAAAAAAATACTGTATTTTGCTCCAGATTCAACTTCCTAAAGGGTTTTTCATTTCCCTTGCTTTTCAATATATGCTTGAAATATCCTGTCTAGAAATTACCCAGTACTGCTGGTATTTCATTCTACTCAGCCATTGTTTTCATTTTGAGAGTCATCTTTTTCTTTCTTCTGAAATAAGACCTAGACTAAATAACAAAATTCTTTCACTGCGTATTATGGCTGAGTGCACTAAAATATAAAAACCTTGATTTAAAGTTTTTTGAATTCAAAGATCATAGGCAAGTGTTCATTTGAAGGTTCAGTGGCATTTTGAAATGAGAACATCATATATAAAGATGTCAGAGATGGAGCCTCCCACAGTGAGGTTGAAAGAAGAAGAATAGAATGAATAGAAGAGATTCAGGGTTCCAAGGAATTTTAACATCTCATTACTTGAGATTACTGTACGTATAATTTTCCAATATTTGGTATTATAGACTTTGAATGTATTGGTTAAAATTACTTCATGCCTGGCATCAATTTAGTCTTATTCATTATCTCCCTTAAATAAAACTTTAAAAATAGCTGGTTTCAGTGAGTGAGCAATTTTCTGATAGGTACAGATTCTTCAACATTTCTGAAGTGAACTTGTAAATGAAAACAGACTTGGAGGTAGCAGTCCCTCAGCACTTCTTGAGCAGTCTGTTATTATATGAATTCAAGTAGTTATAATTTTAACTAAATTTATAATTTATCATTTGCACCATAGTTCATCCCAGATTTTCATAATCCTACAATTAATGCTCTTGCTACATAAATGACGCCGACTTTCCTGGTCTAATGACAAAGACTGTGATATTATTTTTTTATATATATAGTCAGTACTTTGATCAGTGTTCATATGTCTTTGGTGTTCCAAACAGGGAGGATAGAACTGTGATAGAACTGAGGTAGGGCTGGGTTTTGAGCACCAGTGGAAGAATTTCTATATTTGGCCTCGAAGCCACCTTGATTCAGGAGTGGAACTGAGGTCATCAACATGGTCATCAGCCACATCTCTTCTTAAAATTTGTGTCCATTTGTATTTCTCCCTTCTATGACACAGTTGTAATCTGGCTTTAAGCAACTGAGATATTAAATTATATTAAATGCCTGATTATATTCTTCAATATCTCAAGTTTTTAAAAAGACCCATTAAAACATGTACCATATGCTTTCTATCTTTGTACCAGGGGTTTAAAACTGTAAAACTTGTGACCTTTAAAAGTAGAAAGCAACTTCCATGGCATTTCTAGATATCTAATTTAGGTAAATAGTACGTAAATTTATAAAATCTTAGAGCTGGTTATCATAAAATCCTATATCTAAAACACCTATTGAAAGTACCAAATAAAAAAATACATGTATTTATTTAAGACAAATACATCCATCATTTACTATGTAACCCTTCTTGCATTTCAAAGAGCTTATAAAATAATTAGTTAAACCCAAGATTCCTCCCTTCTGGCAGTGAAATGAAGTGATCCAGTTGGTTTACATCACTATTTCTATTTCCTATGCTTTGTGTCCTAGTGCTTGAGAGAAAGTTTCTGTTCTAGACCCACCAGAATACTGCTCCATATCTGTTGCAAGACAGTGCTTGGAGCTGAATGGAGAAGCAAAAGCGAGGAAAGAGGTCTAAGGAAATAGAATGCTTTACATTTTCTTTCATGTCTGTTGGGGAAAACAGAGATGGTATTCTGTGAAGGATCTAGCCAGAGTTTCCTTCTGTGAAGCACTGGAAGTAGCTTCCTAGAAAGTAATTATAATGTGTCATGCCAAAGAGATTTTAAGAACAGGTTCAATAATGTCTGTCTTTGTGAGGAGTAGAGGTGAGATCCTCTCACTTTGCAAGTGGTTGAAGGTGGAGGTCCTTAGAAATAATGGTCGTCACAGTGAGAAATCTCGTGTCTGGTAATATTTGAGAAATTTTGAGAGTTGATATGAATCAGACAGTTCAAAAATATTTGGAAAGCCTTGCTCTAGCTGATCCTTCCAGCTCACCATTTCTGCCACATTCTGATGCCTGCCTGGGCTGCTTCAAATGCAGCTAATTTACAGTGGCACTAGTGTGAGATACCAGAGATACAGAGATCTTTTTCCTTTCATCTTTCCTCTTCTCTTTCCTCTTTCCTTTTTCCTCTTTCCTTTTTCCCCTTTCCTCTTTCACCTTTCCTCTTTCCTCCCCCTTTCCTGCTGGAAGCAGGGGTTGGACAGAAGGGCTCTTTGCTTTCTCAGGTAAAAGGTGGATCACAAAAAGAGTAACCTTCCTTCCAACTCACTGGGAAACACCACAGCATCTGACTGGCTTCTGAGGAGAGTTCTCTCATCCAGGGATGTCTCGTGGCTTGGGAAGAGGTGGATCAGAGCAAATGGAGGATCCAGGGCAGGGCAGCATTCCTTCTGCCAGAGGTGGAAAGCTGTGCTCTGCAGGAGCAGGAGCTGTGCCGGGACCCCTCCGTAGTGCTGCACTGTAGCGGACCCAAGGCAAGAAAGGAGGCAACAGGAGCTTCCTATATGCAGTGGACAACTCTGACAGAGAAAGAAAAACAAATAATAAGATGAAAAAGAGAAATACAATCTAAAATATTTGGAATGGACTGAAATTGTTAGGGAGTGATGTAGTCTCAGAGAGGCCCACAAAAAACTCACACCTGGGCACGAAAAGCTGAGATAGCCCCTCACAACAGTGCCAAGCTAATGAAAACAAGCAGCCTTTCCAAAAGGTAAGATTTCAAAACCTTCTCCTGTCTTGTACTGCACTTTATTCCTTCTCCTCTACTAGCTTCTGAAATGAGCTTTGCTTGTTATCATAGGCAGCTTTGCCAGTTCTTACTATTTTATCACAAACTTTGAGGTATTTGATGCTTTATTTAAACCCTCAGCTCCTGCAAATGCAAAAAGAATTTTTTTAAAGGTAAAACAAAACTTTCTAGGTCTCATGATTATATAGGAAGCTTGAAAGTGTGATCCCAAAAATATACCTTAAGACTTAATCCCTCAACATTCAGAAGTAATCATGTGAATATAAAAAAAAAAAAAACAAGAATGCTGTGGATTTCAATTTCTTATTTCTTAGATATATTTTTTCTAGTCTCATAGATATTTAGTCTGTTTTCAGAATTTTGGTAAATCCAATTGATGATCTGTCAAAGTTTGGAGCCGTGCATATACTGAATGAAAGTTATAATATTTTCACTAGAGATTTAAGCCCTGGTGTAGAAAGGGGACAGGGACTTCTCCCTGAAACATTTGGCATCTCAAGGCTACTACTCTCCAGTATATCAAGCCAAAAAAAAAAAAAAAAAAAAAAGGCAGAAAAGAAACTAAAAGCCATATAGCAATTGCTTCTTAAAACTTACCATTTGTTTTATATGCCCCACAGGACTTTCCACTTAGACTATGTGGTAGGATCTCCTGTGTTTGGAAAGAACTCAACAGAAGGTTTATTTGATGTATTAAAATCTTGGGATTATTTGATAACTGAAAAACACAAATACTTTTTTGCAGAAGTGTGAAAATGAGTAAGAGAATAATTTGCCATGATTACATTTACGTGTTGATTCTCACAATAGGTCTTTTGCCTTTATTATATTTTTCTTTTCCAACTTGCCTTTGTGACCTGGACCATTCCTGAAAACTCTGTTTCTGTGTTTGGAGAGGACAGGAACAGAACCCAGATTTTCAGATTTCCTTCAAGCAAGTGACTTTCCCAGCCCTTTTCCTCATGAAAATAACTTTGAAGATCCTTACTAAAACTAATTGATAAGGTTGAAAGCTTGCCTCAGATTTTCCCCCCTCCTAAAGCTTATTCAGAAGCCTCCTAGGATTGGGCTTTAGGGTCTGTGGGCTGCTCAAATCCAAGGCCAGATCCTCAGAGGTGCTGAGCAGCTCCAGCTCCAGACGTGGCTTGTTGTTAGTAGTGGCTTCCAGCAACATCTGCAGTTCCTACAGGGATCAGGACTTAGTGGCTCTTTGCAACTCCCAGCAGGCATTCATTCAGGGCTGACAATTTTTATAGTTCAGTTTCACTTGCAGTAGGATGTTTTCAAAAGCCTGTCTAGTGTGCAGTAACTTTGCATATTGCTCAAGATCCTTCTGCAGCTGAGAGCTGTGAAGAATCAGGGTCTTACAGCCAGCTAGAGCCCCCGACTCTGTTTGTAGTTCCCTCTTGACAGTTCCCTTGCTTGCACAGGAATGTATTTTGGGGAACCTTAAGCCTAAATTATTTTCCAGTTTGATGTCTCCTCTCCAGTAGTAAACACAGTTTCTCCTGGTGCTGTTGACAGTATGATCCAGGACCTATCCTCTCTCCTGTCCTTGTCACAATCACCTCTCTAAATGCTTTAGCCATTACATTTTCAATGTCTTGAATTTATGCACTGAGGAAAGTGAGCTCCTAAAATATGAATGTTGCTTTCAGTCTGCTTAGCATGTCATTTTACTGCCACGGACAGGACTTTCACCTCTCTCTCAGATGATTTCTGTTGAGAAGCTTGATTCCAGTCTCTGTTTTCTGATCCACATCCAAATATTCTCCTTTTTCTATCTCCTTCCTTTAGTGAAATCTGTAAAAAGTTGCTAAAGCCAAGGATCAAATGTAGCAAATACAGCCATGACAACCCTGTGATAGGCTGTTTCTGGTCACACACTGGTATAAACTGGCAATAATTACCCAAACTTACATCAAGCAGACTGAGGAGCAGCATGCCATTTGTTACATAGAAGCATACATAGAAAAGATGATCTGAATACAAATTGGATAATATATTAGATTTATATAATTGTTTTGGTGAACATAACTCAAAGTTTTCCAAGCTGAATCATTAATTCTGTTTTACAGATGAAGACATAAAGTTGAAGTGAGCTACCTAGGTTCGTGCTGCAGGTAAGTGGTTCAGCTCAGAACAGTCCAGTGAATTGTCTGGAGAGCTCTTTTGGCTGCCTTATTATTTACCTTAGAAGTTTTCAAACAGTGAAATGAAAGAGAAGGGGACATGAGAGGAAATTAAACCATATAAAGACAACTAGTCAGCCAACTCTTCCTTCTCAAAAACACAAAATAAAAGTTTCATTTAATACCAACAAACACAGATGTCACCAATTAAGAGCAAAAGTAGAAACAGACAATTCAGGCCTTTTGTTGTTGTTTTTAAAAGTGGTTTTTCTACCGAAGCCTAGTACATACATAAGATGCAGATCAGACTAACGATACATATTTCCAACATCTAGTCTTTCTTTGTGGTAGCACTCAGTTCTGTGTTTTCAAAGGAAAAGCTTAAATACAAATAAAAATCAGAGTACCAAATGGCAAATTCCGACACTAAAAAATTGAACAAACCAGCGAATAGTTTTTCATCATTTTCCATTGATATCCTGATTTCCAATAATGGTGCTGTACATAAAGAAATAAACAAGTTAAGAAATATTTCCACTCATTTGCAATGATACTTGACACTCAATTGTTTTAGTCTTTTCAAAATATTAAGAGATAAATAGGCTATTTTTTGTGTAACATCTTCACATGGTTATTTCATTTCCCTCCTTGCAAATCTCTCCAAGTGCTCTCGTGTATGACTTAGAAAAGCAGCATGCATGGGGCCTTCCTGGCTTTCTCTGCAAAGATCTGGGCCTGAATGCACAAAGCAACTGGAAATGTAGCAGTGCTGGCTATTGCTGTGCACACTTTGTAGGCTTGAGCTCTGAACTGGAAGCTGAACTTGCAGGCACGGAGTGAGTGAAAAGCACATGGGGAGAGAAGATGCTTCACAGGGAGAATCTCCCAGTGCATGGAGTAACCTGGAGGGGCCTGAGGCCAGCCAGGAAAGCACTGAGGTGAGGGGTGTGTGTGCTGACTCTGCTGGGCTGGTGATACAAAGGAAAATGTATGTGGTGGGCTTGTAAGTGTTATTTTTTCTGTGAAATTTGTCCCAGAGCACAGCAAGACCACAAGCTTTGCATTTGGGTAAATGATGTAAATCTGGTGCTGGGGAAGGGGCACTGCCTTGGGGCATTCAGATTTAGTGAAACACACACAGCACACGTGTGGTGAAGCATGGCATTAAACACCCGTTCACACATTCTGCCCCTTGACTGGTATTGTGGAAGAATTCACTCAGGGTCGTCTTTCCTTTCCAAAAATAAACCTGGGACTGATTATAGGTAGCTTTGCATCAGAATCATGTGAAACTCGTGGGTTTGAGTTCAGAGGAAACGTGGGAGGTTCTTGTTATGATTTTAAGTTCACTTGAATTTGTAACTCAGGATGAGACTTAGGCATGGGAGGACCGAACACAGACAGATCCACAGGAAAGAATACATTCAAACCGACCCTTGTGGAAGGCAGCTGCCAATGGCATAGGAAGAAATCCTCACTCAAAACATTAAAACAAATCAAAACACATTACTTTCTCTTAAAAGTCTGACTCTTCATATTCCTTTTTCCACTCTAGGTAATATAATTTTTTAGGAAAAAAGAACAAAACAGAAAAGGAAATGCGTATGTTGCCCAATGTCCTCACAACAGCTCTAAAAAGCAGAGGAAAAGTATCTTTTAATTAATTTATAAACAAAAGATTATTTCCTGCACTGCCAGCAAAAATCCTGTTTTCCGACAAGGTTCTGGCTTCAAACATTATCAGCAACTGGCAGGATGAGTCCTTTTATGTAAATGAATTCATTATTATTAATTTCTGCTGGTGCTGAACGATTTATGAACTGCTTTTCGAATATGGAAAAGTGGTTCATGAATCAGAGGGGAAAAAAAATGTTCAAAAAGTCCTGGGTCGATAAATAACAGTAGTCATTCATGAATCCCGCCCATGGTGTCTTTTATCTTCAGTAGGGAGAAGATCAAAATGATAAAATAGTAATGTGCCAACAGAAAAGGATTGAATGGGCAGAGACTGGTAACATTGTCCTCTCCGAGCCTTAATGGGCAGGGATGAATGGTGACAGACTATCCTTCACCAGCAGGCAGCCACAGACTGATTCTCCCAAGGTGAAGTGCTCTTTTTTTTTGCGTCACACAGAGCCAGGATAAGAGGGAGCTGCTGAGCCGAACCCCACGAGTGCCCCTGCCCCACAAAACTTGCACAAGCTGTGGTGGAAGGATGGGGCTTTGCTGCTCGAGGAACACCCCCAGTGCAGAGGGAGTGCCCTGGACACTGCAATTGCCATCATGCCCTGCTGCTTCCCCCAGATCTCTCACACCTCCTCACTGACAATCTTCCTGGAACTGGCATGGCACCCAGCTCTCCTCTGCAAGGGACTGCAGCACCAACTGCATTGTAAAGACTCTCATTCTAAGATGAAGAGAGACGAAAAATTCTTGATTGAAGGTGAGAAATCTGGCAGCTGTTCACTCCTGTTCTCTGAGCACACAACCACCCTCAGCAGACCAATAGCCTTCAGGGTAGCACAGTGTATACAACAATTGACATTGGCCTCGCTTAGTGGTGACATAACTTTTCATCTGTATTTGGAGAAATCAGACTGAAACTCAAAATATTTTGTGTACCAGGACTGAGTTTTGGTCATAGAAGTGGTATTTTCTCCTTAAGGATCTTCTCTGATATACGGGTCACCACAGAGAACTGGGCCAAATTTATCCCTAATGTCATTTCATTCAAATTGCAAAATTCTGTCCAGAATTAGTTTAGCCCATTATTATTTCAATGCTAAATATAGGGCAAGTCTGCAAAAACAGAGTAGAGGAGGCCATAAAAAAATCTGTTCTCTACATAGCTTGTCTTTCTACGATTTTGATGTACAAAGAAACTACAGCTGCATATTATGATTGTTTGCCCTTAAATAACTTTACTCAGCTAAGAATATCAAAGTCTTTTCAGGTATTAGTCAAAGCATCCTGTGAGGTATGAGGCATTAGTGCTAAAGGTGAGGTAAATGAAGGAAAAGCTACATGCACAAGGTCTTGAAAAGATTTTGGCACACCCAGTAGCCAGTCTAGACTAACTGATGACTTTTCTTGTGGAACCAATAGTCAAAAGTATCTTCCAGCAGAAGAAAATAAAAGGAAAGACTTGTAGCTGGTTTTTAGCCATGTTCTTATGTATAATTTGACCATTTTCTTTATTTCAGATTGCCACAGGACAAAATCTTGTGCTTCTGAGTTCAGCAATGAAGTTTTAATCACCCCAATATACATATTTCCACGATATATATGTTTCTGTCTACCAAAGACATAATGGCTGCTCCTTTTATGGGAAACCAGGATTTAATCCAGTAAGTCTGTGAGAATCAATATTCTTGTGAAATGACACCATGTTGAAGTTATTTTATGTTATGTTGATGGTTAGCTAATTTTGTAATGGAGACATTTCTTCTAGAAGCAGACATAGTATAATTTAGTGGTAAAAACGTCAATCATGAGGGGTTGAACACTTATGTCAGGGCAGGAAGAGGGCAGATTTATTGATGGAAATGTATCTATATACTCTTTGTGGCACTTTGACCTGAAATATCCATTTTGGTTATAATTTTGTTTTGTAAAAATGACATCAACTGCAATCACTAATGTAAAAGTGACACTGGAATGCTTTGTTCCAGAGGCCTGATTTAAAAGTCTTTCTGCTGTTTGTTATAGTAACAGCTTCTCAGTAGCAAGGAATTAGGGTACTCATTTAACTGCTCCTTTTCTCTCTGTAGAATTCCACACTGTTTTTTGGGTTTTTTTTTCTACTGTTTAATATTGTTGAAATAATAAATATATAGCTTGTTTCATAATGACATTGAGGTAACCAAGAGAAAGGAGACAGGTGCTCTGGCTGGTACTATATGTGGATATATTTTTGTATGGCTTTTCTTCCTAATGCCAGTAAGCCACCTACCCAAAGCCATAAAAAATATCAATAGGAATGGGTAGGAGAGGATGCAATAAAATAAGTATAGAGCTTGAGAAAGTGACATGGAAGGAGACAAAGAAAAAGCACAGTGCAGAATATAGGAATGTCTCATTTGTGACTTCAGTGTTTTTTATTTGTTTTGTTGGTTTTTTTACAAAATCCTCATCAATGCATTGGATTATTGTATTCTTATTGCAGATTTACAGTGGTGTAACTAAGCAAGAGAATCTGGCCAACTCTCATCTTATAGAATAGGAAAAAATCACTGAGAGAAACGTGAATTTTACAGAGAACCTGTGCTGTCTGGTGAAGTGCTGGCTATTGTCTGTTTTTTGCTGCACTATCCTCCCCCGAAAGAGTGTCTTGAACTAAATAATATCATGACATCCTAATTAGTAACAGCTTAATCTCTGGGCTAGGCCTGAGAAATCTACACTTTAGTGTAGAGTGATTCTAGCACAACTGAAATTTTAATTTAGTGTAACTAAGGATGGGGTGTTTTACCAGTCACACACAATGCATTCAAGCTCTCCCATCTCCTGTTACATTTCCTCCATTTACACCCTTGCCTGACTATCATGAAGAGCTGACAGCTCACTTTTCTCTAACAATCACGTGTTTTCACTGAGATGTACAAAATCCATAATCTGCTTTGTAAATCTTCATTCTTGGCTCCTTTTCAGGTAAACAAAATGACAGAATAGAAGACCATCCAATGTCCTGCTCTGGTGAGTCACAATGATTTTATCACTTAAATATAGAAACTATTTAGAGTCTGGGGAGATCCACTTCCAGCAGGATTAGAAGTGGGAATTTCTACTATATTTTAAGACCATGATCCCCAGAGATGTTTCTTTTGAGTGGCATTCAAGACTTTTGAAAAGTTGATTCATTGGAGAGTCCTCAAACAAGCAAAATCTGCTCATTAGGGAACACAGAGCTCTGCTCAGAACACCCCTCTAGGGATGGTGTGATAAATCACAGGTACTCTTACAACAGGATATTTGTTTGCACACTATCAAGTACAGCCAGGCAGCTTCTCCATGTGGACTGGGAGAAGGTAGGATGGGAAAGCATCCGATCCTCCCAAAAGTTAGGATTGCTGAGCAGTCCCAGTGTGGTCACACACCTACACACTGAAGAAGAATCAAAATACGACTGAAATTAGGTTCACTTTCACACTTTACCAATCAGATCATGGGTAGTTTGTGCTGACTAGCAAGAACAAACTCATTATTAAAATAAGAAAAATGTAGCTAATGTTTTTGGGTCTTTGGTTCTGTTTTAAAACAGATTTTTGTTGATTTTTCTTAACCCTAGGCATTTTAGTTCTGCCCATTTGCATAGGTAATATTGCCATCATATTTATTCATACTGCTCATAAAAAAACACATCACAAAAGTGCCTGGAAAATAAAACTCCAATGAGAAGGGACCCATCAAGTTTAAATGGAGGTTTATATTGCAGCATTATGAGACAGAGGCTTGCACATTTGCAGCTCCCATGGCAGAAAGTGAAACTCTAAACAATTAAAGCAGCACAGACATCCTGCCCTAAAGGATTGTAAGCATTTAAAAAAGCAGCCATGACCTCTCTTTACTGGGCCTGTTTTCTATTTAATTTACAGCCTTTATTAGCCAAGAAAATCTTGGCTGGATCTTAGTCAAAGTGATGAATATACAAGCATTTTGATCTACAATTTGGGGCACTTCAAAGTATTCTTTATTTTATGGTCATTTGTAATCAAGGTCAGAGCTCTGGTGCTAATTTAGATACCACCTAAACGTATTTATAATATAAAAATTGCTTTGCAGTAGCATGCATAGTGTCCTTTCTATTTTTGCTCACAGTAAGATTGGAGCTGCAAATGCTCAGGCTCTCCAAAAGTTACTCCTACAAGTCTGTGTCAGCAGCTCCATGCCTAGGTTTCTTTCATTCAGTTCCCACAATGACACACAAAAACTGAGCATATATGCATGACAAAAAGAAATGGTTTGTTTTCAGGGGTTTATTTATTGAACTATAGGCCTTACTGACTTTGTAGGGAGAAAAAGTAAACCAAAAAGCCATAAAATTTTTAAAGAGGAGTTTTTGTTCTTTTTGTTATCTGTTTTTGTCACTTTTCCATCTACTTTGCTCATGCCCTAAGGTATAGCAAGTCTCAGAAGTGTTCCCCTTTTTAAGAGCAGGGACTCTCATGGCAGCAGTGCCTTGCAAAGCTGCGGAGGGCGGGAGACCCTCAACCCAGGAAATGCCTGTGCTCCTGTGGAGGAGCAAGGGCTAAGGCCAAGGAACCCACACACTCCCTGGAAGGGAGAGCCCTTGGGCAAGTCATTATGGTGACACAAAAGTTTCTCCCAGCAGGCTCTGCTACTTTATGTTAATTCTATGTATCCTATTGGCCCTTCCCCGCTGTTCTGCCCACTCTCTTCCCTATAAACCTGGCTTCTGACTTCTCTGCTTCGCTCCTACCTGAGGCCCTTCACGGGAAGATCAAGAAAGATTTCTGTGGAGCCTCATACGATGGATCTGTCCCTTCTGTGTCAGCCTGAGGCACACGAAAGAGGAAAATCACTCTGGTGAAGGTGAGGTTGTGCCTGTGTGCCCGGGACTGGGACTGTTTTTTCAAAATGCTTCTCGATGAAGATCACGGCACTCTACCATCAATGCCCGCTGCGACATAAAAACTAAAGCTGTGATCACTGTTTTAGCACTGTCATCTAGATTCTAGGTCTGATTTTTTTTTTCCCTAGATATTGTGTCTTTCTAGACATTATGTCTTTCTACATCTTTCTGGATTTATACTTGCTAGGATGAGCCATCCAATTCTTGTACTTCACATCTGATCTCTTGACAAGCACAATCCAAATTTGAAGCCCAGCATTGAGTCCCAGTTTCTTGGCAGGCACACACCTTGCCCATTCTCTCTGACTCCACTGCAGGGGTGAATTTGCAGAGTTTGTGTTTTATCATGTCCCTCTCCCACTATGCACCCTTTCATCAGCTCCTTCTTTTCTCTTGCAGCCAAAAGCGTCCTATGGATATTTTGAGGCCCACGTAGGCTCTCCCAAGACTGTTTATCCCTGTCACATGCATGAGGTACAGATCAGCCACTCACAACAGATTTTTGTTTGAAATATTGATTTCTTAAATTTTGGACTGTAGTCATGTTGTTTTCTTCTGCAAGGGTCCACTCCTGTAAGAATCTGGCAAGCTACTGCACTTGCCCTTCTTCACATCCTCCCTTAAAACTCTCCTCTGCTGTGACACCTTAAAAAAATGATAGTGGTTAAGCAGCTGATGTGCTGTGACTGCATACCGATCATAATTACCTCCCAGTTACCTTGTCATTTCTGCCCCTCTTCCCATCTCTTTGCTGTCACTTGTCTTTTGCCTAGATCAAAGACTCTTTGGGGTACAGACCATGCCTGGAATTCCCGTGCATTTGGATACTGTCCTGGGCAAAGCATCTCGGGTTCTAGGCACTCCTGCAGCGCACATAAATAAAAATTACTGTTTCTAAAGTAGAATCCTCTGCATTTTTATATGCATAAATTATAGCTACATCCTGTAATCCATTTTTTAGGCTAAACAATTGATTCAATGGGATTTGAGCCAGGGCAGGAGCTGGCCTATAGTCTTTACTCAAAACAAGCAACATAACATATTATTAATCACCCTAAATAGACACTATCACATTCAGTGTTGTAATCCTACCTGTGGATAAAATAAATACCTTTCCAGAAACTTTATGACTTTTTGCTTTTACACTAGGCCAGGCTGCTCTTAAGAAGACTATTGTTCTGCAGGGGATAACAAGATTGCAGTGACTCCCCTGTCGTATTCCCTTTATGTTGATTGCTTGGAAGTTGGCAAAGGGTGGTGAATACCCAGCAGAGTCAGTTGTAGGCCACCCTGTCTCTACCCAAGGGCTCTAGAGGCAGTTCTTCCTTTCCATTCAAAGTTTTTATCTCCCACTAGGGCCACACAAAACTTCTGGGGTCTGTAGTTTTGAATGTTATTCTGAATTTTGTTAATATCCTCAGATAGATCTTTATCCATACTGCAACCACAGCCTGAAAGCTGCTGGTTATAATTCACCAAAATCTTGGGGAATCAGTTTGGCCAGGAGAGGAGCTGGGGATGAAGCTCAAGCTCTTTGTACGTGCCTGCATCAGAACTGTTGTTGGGAGAGGTGGTTCCAGGGGCCACTGTCTCCTGTGCAGCTCCTGAGGAACGACAGCTGTGTGCTTCCTCCTGTGGAACTTGGAAGAGCTGCAAAGGGGAGGAAAGCCAAAGCCAAAAATAAAAACATGCGCAAAAGCAATGAGTAAAATCTGCCAGATTCAAGGAGCTGTTGTACTACTGGAGACCAGCCAGAAATCTGTGGAAGTCCTCTATTAATGCAGTGGCTCGGTTGCAATTGCTTCCCCCACACCCCACCCCTTCCTTCCCCAGGTGAATCTTGTCTTGCATGTATAAGACAGACTGCAAAACGCACACACTTTTTTTTTGTTGTTTTTTT
This sequence comes from Bombycilla garrulus, assembly GCA_013400315.1. Taxonomy (NCBI): domain Eukaryota; kingdom Metazoa; phylum Chordata; class Aves; order Passeriformes; family Bombycillidae; genus Bombycilla; species Bombycilla garrulus. Next base: position 34,676 of record VXBU01013907.1, on the reverse strand, counting down.
TTTTTTTTCCCACAGTACAGTGTTTGTTTTGCAGGCTTTCTGCCTGAAAATATGTTTTTCACCTCTTCTCATGCAAATTTTGAGGCTTCCTAAGTTGCTGATGTATGAAAGTGAGACAAGTCTTAACATACTCAGTAAATCCAGCCTGTATATTCTTACTTTCCACTCAGATTGATTGGTATTTCTAAAAAGTGTTAATCTTAAATAAATGTTCATAGATCCAGGTTACTTTCCACTTTCTGCCAATGTTTGGGTCATTAGACGCTGGGCTGTAAATGAACTATGCAGATAAGACCTAATGTTAAATATCAAGGACTTCCTCACAAAGGGGAAGCGGCAGGAAGGATAAGGATCTCCTTGCTTCAGGCCCTAAGACAGCTATTGACTTTCTGGCACTGAGAAGGAACCTTCTTAAGCATTTTCTGTTTGCCATCATCAGGAACAAGGTGCTGAATTGGAAGCACAGTTGAACCTGGTCTGATTCAAAACCCCCCATTTCCACTGGCATAAGGAAACTGCTCGCAGCAAAATTAGTCCAGTGGAATATGGAAACAGAAGTAAAATCCAGATTCCTCCCTGGCCTTTCACAAAAGCACATGGCATGTTTTCTCTAGAAAAGGGATTGTGGTTTTGGTTTTCTTTTTCCCTCAAAGGACATAGGAATTCCATCATTTTATACTGAATTCAGTTTTTACTGAATTCTCAGTAACTAGTCTCTATATACATATATTTTAGGGCTTCTTTAGTCAATTCTTTCTGTATTACTGGGAACAAATTTATCTCAATATTTTGAGTGGAATATTATGGTAGATCTAAAAATTGCTTATTCTTCCTATCTGGGAAAAGTATGTAGATAAAGCAAAACTTCATATTTATTTTAGATAATTTAGTCTCTAATTATACAAAAGTGATGTGAGAGAGATACACAGAATCTGACCCAGAATTACGACTAGAAAATAATAATATCTTCCTAATTAAAACCCGTATAAGAGTTTGTTATCCAGCCTCAAATTCCTGACAGACTTGTATGCTCAGATAATCACAGCATTTGCAGGCTAAAAATTTAGTAAAAGTTTAATGGGAAAAAAAATATCCCTAATGAATTCTCAGTGTTTTTTAATATTGTGCCTCTTCAACAACAATGATGGCTTTTGGGGACTCTTGCTCACTTATGGGACATGTGGGTCATTCTAAAGCTTGAATATTCATTATGAGATGAGCTGGAACTGGATGTGCAATATGTTTGGTTGAAAACTAAATTTTATGTAAATTCTACAGTGATGTTTTCTGGCTCAGTTAGAATCCATTCTACTGTTTATCTTTATACTAATAATGGTCTCTTGGGCTTCTTTTTAAGCCTCTCTGTATACTTTTTTTTTTCTTTTAAAATGAAAGATGAAGATCCAAAGAAAACAATTTTTAAAGATAGAAATAGAAACACTAGGTAAAAGGAACTAGCAATGCAATCTTTGCATATATTATGTGGAAATCTACTGCAAAATTGCAGCTTGGAATTTTATTCCTAGGATATTAACTGTTTCATGTTTGAGCAGCATTGCTGCTCTGATTTCCCAATTTTTTTCAAAATCCCTTTGGATCTGCTTCTTTAATCTATTTCTGGATATTTTTGTAGTATTTATTAAAATACTCCTTTTCCAGAATGATAAATCCAGTTGTCTGGAAGAAATAAAATCTGTGGCATAGCTCTGAAATGAGAATTAACCTTGATTACTACAGTAATTTACTAATCAAAACTGGAGACCTGCTAATCAAGCCTGAATTACCAGCTGCTTGATTTTTATAGTGACATAACCAAAACTGAACATTTGGTAAACAAGGATCTTATTTATGAGGGGGAAAATTTGGCATATGGCCATATACATCTTAATATATTTCTCACTATATTGTTGTGATTTCCTTATCAGCTGATGTAGGCGTCCTCCTTCTACCTTAGGCCATCCACCTAAGCCCAAAATGATGAGCACTGAATATTCGATTACCCTGGAACTGGAGTCAGAGTAGCCAATTTCACATTTTAAGAGGTTTTCTGATCTACCTGTTGTTTTTGGACCCAGGGAGGAGAATTGCTGATATATCCCAGTGGTCTTGTGTTACAGGGCTGGTCAGAGAGCACCTTGGAATAAAGGGAGCAGAACACTGGCAGCAAAAAAGAGAGGAATGGAGAAGTGCCAGTGAGCAGACAGCTGGGAAAAGCCGCAGGAGGAAATGGCAAAGAGCATGGGTGCTGGTGAGCCCGGGGCTGAGCAGAGAGAGGGATGAGCCCCGGAAATGTGACACTGATTCCCCGAAGGAGAGCTGCTGAGGAACCCCCAGCAATCCCGTGAGTGCATCCCTTGTGTAAATGGACAAAGTACCAATTACTGCAGCCTGTCTAAGGGGCTGGGATTGTGAAAGTATTCAGCTGGTTTCCTTAGGTGCAACTAATTTCATGTTTTTAATAATTTTTTCTATCTCCTGTCTGATTTATGTTCATTTTTTCAGCTCCCAGATGGCATCCTGTATCCACTGACACAGAAAATAATTTCCCAGTATCTTCTTTAATGAATGACCTATTATGAACAAGTAGGAAAAACCCATATTGTGCAATTCTTCCACAGAAAAACTGATCATTAATATAAATGGAGAGAAGCCCCAAAAATGGGAATCTTTTTTGTTCTTTGAGCTGTGTATGGTATTTCATTAAGGTGGCTTGTGCGGGTTTTTTTTTTAATGTCTTGTTCAATTGATATTGTCATGGGTAATTGTGCTGTTTAAAAGGTAAAGAACAGAAACACAAAAAGATTATTTCTAGAATAATGTTTACAGCATGAAATTCTCAGCTAGTCAGGCTCTTTCCCATTCTCTGCTTCTTACTTTAGACCTAATCCCCCATTCTCTCAATTCTTAGCAAAGAAAATATATACTACAGCCAGTGCTGTTTTCATTTTTTCACCATCTTATCTCACAAACCTGAAATAATGTTTTTCCCTACAAGTCTTGAATGTACTTACACCTAACAGGAATGAAGGGGCACAGGGATGAATTAAAATGTGTTCAGCGGTTTATAGCCAGTCTAAACCCCGAAGATCGGCAGTTTGTGCTCACTGTGTGTTTAGACATGATCCTGCAAAGCTTCCAGGGGCCACAGCTCAGCACGGGCCAGGCTCTCCCGCAGCAAGTGCAGCCCAAATCAGAGCAGCAAAATCCTGCTGGGATCCACAGACAGTCTTCAGAGGGATTTTTAAATACCAGGAAAACCACGAGCTAAAACAGAGTGCTATTCTTAATGTTATGTACTCTTGACTGGAGGAACATCCATGAGGATAAAGAATCCAGATTTCAGGAGTGGATTCTCAGGCAATGATTTACAGCGTTGGAAGGCCAAGGAAACAAGAGTGAAATAAGTGGCTTAGAGTTAAGTATTTCCCTCTGAACACTGGAACAGGACTGTTCACTCCACTGCAGTTCATATCCCTGCTTCTCCCTAAAGCCACAGCTGTGCACCCAGAAACTTTCCATCAGAAGCACTCAGCATTGCCTCATGTGTTTAGGATGACTTCCCTCCACCATCAAAGCGTCAGATGCCCAAAAATCCACCTGGAAATCTGGATCATTTCAGACTGCACTAAGACATAACATGAAGGACATGAAGTCATTGAGGAAGGAGCACTTGCAAAGAGGGACTGATGGTTATGGAGGAAGGCCAGCAAAAAATACAAAACAACAAAAGTGGTGGCAGAAAAACTGGGAAGAGAGAGTAAAAATGGTAAAGTGACACCATAGTGCTTTACTGGCTCTAAAGCAAGGGAAAATTATGAAAGTATTCATTTATTCAGTTTCAGCCAAAGGAAAAAAAAAAAAAAAAAAAAGAGCATCAAAAGAGAAGAAAAAGGAAGTACAGAATGTAGAACCTGTGAAGAAAAAAGCCAGCAAAGGAAGAGGAAATGAAGAGAGAGGAGAAACAAGTGCTGGAAGTAGAGGAGTGGATGGTGGGGGAGGAGGCAGCACAAAGAGATCCGATGAACAGGGCTTTTAGGTAACTGAATTTTATTTGTATGTGTCATTTCCTACTTTTTATTGCATTTCTTTGGCAATCATCCCACAGTTCCATAACCTATGGGCGAGTGGGAGGAGGTGGCTAAGAGGGCAAAATGATAGTTTTTGGCAGAATATTGACATGACTTGAGTCAGGTCATTACTTGTGGTTATCATTAGACAAATAGTGAAAGTGGACTAATGGGGCAGGTGTTTATGAATCCTAGAGGCCAGAGAAGGCTCAGTTTTCACAACCTGACTCACAGGGCAAGGGAGAGGCCCAAATGATTCAATGCAGTGAAAGCAATGGCAAGCAGTGATTTCAGCACTGCAGAGTCCACGAGGATTGCCTATTTCACATTTACAGGATGGTTCTGTTAGGTTGCTTCAGCCTCTCAGCAGCTCTGGAAGGTGGGCACTATCGGGGTCTTCCTTTATTGCAGTCATTGGATGGAAATATTTTTCCGTAGTGCAAAATGAGACCCTGATGCACAACTCTATGGCAAAATATGACTTTCACGAAAAATGTTCTTAACTCCATCTTTTCTGGGTATTTTTGTTTCTTTTTGCCCTCTGTTTGACTCTTTACATGCTTTTCCCCCTAATTATCTTGAATTTAAAATGGAAACATTTCTAAAACATGCAGTGTCAAATAAAATGAGTTGGGATTTTTGAAGACTTTAGAACACACGCAGTAGCTGCCACCCTGAGTCAGGCAAAATATCCAGTGCTTTCCTTCTGTGAGTGAGAGGAGCAAATGTCTGGGGAAAAAGTGTGTGAACTCTGATATATCTCTCATACAGAGCAATCCTTCTTCCCCTGTGTGCTCCTGCCCTCTGAGGATCAGTGTCAGAGACATTTTGATTTGGAGGCTGGATCTTGATCATCATGTTTAGTAGCTAGTGATGGATTTCATTTGCATGATTTCATGTAATTCCTTTTATGGTCCATTTACACTTTTGACCTCCACACCATCCTGTGGCCATGAGTTCTGTAATTTCATTACGCACTGTGAGGATAAAATACTTCTTTTGTTTGTTTTAAGACTGATGCCTTGTCATTTAATAGAGGCTCCTAGTCCTTGCATTTGTGGGAACTGTTAAATGATGTCTCTTTATGTTAGAAATTAGTTTTTTTAAATAAAAAAGCCTCTTTCAATTTTAAAGCCTTGTGATCAGGCAAGATCCTCCTTCTCTTGTGAATCCTTCTGTGAAAAAAGGGAAAAATTCTCAACTCCAACTGCAACCTGATGAAATTAAAGTTAATTAAAGCAAAATAATTTTACAGTGTTCATATTGCATCGAAAAGTAGCCTTAGTCTTATTTTATATGTCCTGTATGGTTCCCATCTCGTGTCACATCACTGTGCTAGTTTCAGTTCTGTGAGATGAGGAACAGCCCATTTTAAGGCCATTCTTTGTGGCACAACTATTAAATCATAAGCATGGTAAATGGGAGAATATGTTCACTGAGTCCTCTGCAACAGCAAGAAGGGGAAAGGTTTGGAAAGTCAACTAAAAAATTAGGAGTAAGCTTTGTACAAGACACCTGAGCATGGTCAGACAGCAACCTACAGTGTGTGGACAAGGGTGTGAACTTAGCAGTTTCCACTTTCCTACAGCTGGTAGTTGTCCAGCACCCTCTCTGCACCACCCCCAGCCCTGTGTTTTGTGTATCATTCCAGTCAGATTGCTGAGGAGAGAGACAAAGGACAGATTCCAGGATAAAATCAAAACTGCTCTGGAAATGCACTGTGTGTGGCAGCATTTGGAACAGTGGTGAGAGGTTAAAAAAAAGAGTTTGATTCTAACCCAAGAATCAAAATTAATGTCAGAGAATTTAATGCAACACAAGGTGTGATGGAACAAAGACTGTTGGGGGGTCTCGTTTTGTTCAGTTATGACAAGCATTGTTCAGCACTTTAAAAGACACAACAGTGTAATGGTTTTCACAGAATTGCATGAAAAAAAGGATAACTTTAACAAATATCACAAAACATGTCACAAATCAAGTGTATTGAAAATATATTAGGTTTCTTTAAAAGGAAAGATCAGAAAAGGAAGAAGCACAAGCAGGAGGAGAGACAGCACACAAAGATTTACTTCTGAGTGCTACAAAATATTGAACTAAAAATAACATTAAAGATGAAATTTGCAATGAATCTCAAGCTGCTAAATTCCCAAAGGCTGGGTCTGCCAAAGGCTCTGTTGGTTTCCTCTGTTCTTTTCTGTCTTTATTTAAATATTTTATACAGTTGTCTATGTTCATGTGTAGTGCGAACTGTCATTTATATTTCAGTCCACTCTAAAATGGATCTTAGACTATCTCAAGCTGTGCACTGCAGCGAGGAGTTTGGAACTGAGAGGTAAGTTGAAGTGGTAGGGACAGACGAAGACTGATATTTAATGTAGTTTTTGTGTACTTATATTTTTATGTCATGTATTTTGCCTTAAAACTGATTTGTAATTTTCTGCATTTTGTGACATTATGATAAGATGTGATGTGAGTGGGGTTTCCATTTAGCAAATACATTGATGCATTTTTCAGTCGGAGTGGTTGAATTCTGACCTTAGGCTTTCATGTCTAGCAATAACAACATGCAAGTTTAGATCTGCAGTCTTAAATGCTTCACTCTGTGCTTTGGACTTGCCAAGGTAACCTTTTTAAAACAAGACAGTCTTGAGCTTATTTTAGATTCACTTGTGTAGCAGGCCCACAGGGTGCCGAGTATCCTCACTCTCCGTTGTCTTAGGAATACAGGGCACACTTTGCTCAGGAGAACTGGAACTGACTGTGGAGCTGGATCCACCACCTCGGGAGAGGCTCTCCCACCCTTCTGGTGTTGTGGGAGGAAGCAGAGGGACCCGTTCTGTGCTCATATAGACAAATTGCAGTATTGTGGTGCCTGGGGCACAGCCAGAGCTCCCTAATTGCTCCCTGCAGGCTGGGAGCCCCCAGCCGGGCTGGGCTGGAGTGGGCACTGCCAGCAGGGCAGGGTGGCACTGACCCTGCCCCATCCCTGAGGGGGGAAGGATGTGCTGGAGGGCTGCTGCTGCTGCTGCTGCTGCATCCTGACCTTAAGTCAGTCCTGATGCACTCTGCTATCTGTTAGATCTGCTAAGAAAGCTTCAGATATATTAAGGTGGGATTTTGCACTTGTACACCAGCACGAGGAAGAACAAAATTAGTAGTGTTTGACTCCACCTCGTTGACTCGTATAAAATAAAGAATCCTTAAGAAATTATGTTGCTTTCTTGCTTCCGAACAGTAAATCATACAGAAGAAAAATTTTAAATAATGGCTATTAGATTAGGGAGTCTAAGAAGCTTTTACTACTTGGGAGCTTTGACTATTAAAAATTGATAAATTGCCATTGAAATACAAGCAGCTCTGCAATATGATAGATCAAAGTTCATTTTTTTCCCTAATGCAGAGTTAAGATGAGCGGGCTTACTTTTTGCTCATCCTTTTTGCAGATCAAAACCATTCCTTTCTTTTTTATTTGAGTGATCAATTTACTAGAAGAGCCCAATGTATATGTTGTGACTGCAGTAAAATCCTTATTCACAAGCCTTTAAGTAGTAATACAGCTTGCTGGCATTATGCAAACCTCAGTACATCTCAGCACCGCTGTCCAAAGTGGATAGTGTTTCTCCTCCACATAATACAGGTGCAAATTGATTAGTTATAGCTTGTGAAGTGATATTTCTTAAAATATTTTGACCACATCATTAAAAAGCTAACTCTTCTCAGCATTGCTTTTACATTAAGTTAGCAGAAAGGCTTCAGAATGTTGTGTTTCAGTGAACGATATTCCAAAAAAAGTACTCAAACGACTGAAATGTAAACCTTGGGAAGACACTTTGCTAGTGACTCTTTGGAAATCTATTTTTATAATTGCATGTCAGTGCAGCGTTGCGGTGGGTGATAGTTGAGGTGCCGTGGCTTCCCTAGAGGAGCATCTGTTTAGAAGGACGTGCTCTGGGGCACACAGGCTGATACCTTAAGTTTTAGCTTCTATATCTTTTTGGACTCTGTGCTGTTTTAATGTATAGTTCTGGGTTTCATATTAAGGGTTGGTGAGCTCTCTGCATAGAGCAGGGAGACAAAACAATTTCTTTCCAGCTGGGGACCAAGGTCAAACTTTAGGTCCAAATGTATGAACAACAGTGAAGAAGAGAAAAAGAACAAAGAGGATGGAGCATCATCACCTGAGGCTATAATTAGACAATTAACTCCAATATGCTAATAGACCAGAGCTTATAAAAGGGTGAGATCTCATGACTCAGGGTCCTTTTTTTTTTTTTTCTGGGGCCATTGTAGTGTTCTTGCATGGCCCAAGCTGTATCCTTTCAATAAATACCTTTTTATTCTTTTCCTCTGCCTAGTCTCTGTTTCCAAGTCAGCCTCTATAGGCAGCAGGCACTCAGGCCCCGTGGGTGTGATTGTCAGCTCATCATGGGAGGCGCTCTCAGGCCATGCAGAAGCGAGAGATGGGGTGGAACCATGGGGTCACTGTGTGGAACCATGGGGTCACTGTATGGAACCATGGGGTCACTGTGTGGAACCATGGGGTCATTGTGTGCAACCATGGGGTCACTGTATGGAACCATGGGGTCATTGTGTGGAACCATGGGGTCATTGTGTGGAACCATGGGGTCACTGTGTGGAACCATGGGGTCACTGTATGGAACCATGGGGTCACTGTATGGAACCATGGGGTCATTGTGTGGAACCATGGGGTCACTGTATGGAACCATGGGGTCATTGTGTGGAACCATGGGGTCACTGTGTGGAACCATGGGGTCAATGTGTGGAACCATGGGGTCATTGTGTGGGGTTCCACGAGTGCTGGTTATGGAGCCCTGCTGCAAAGGGGGCCAGGAACAAAGAGGACCAGAGAAAGTTCAAGGGAGCAGGGGTTATACAGGTAAGGCAGGGGGCAGGGTTGAGCATCAGGGCGAATCAGGTGAGGGCCCAGGGGTGGAGCAAGGGGGAATGGCCAATGGGGTACAAAGAATCTGCATAAGACCGAGAGGCATCATGGGAGAGTCTCCTTTTCCTCACCACAGGTGGTGGCCAAAGGCATCTCCCTCCAGGGGAGCTGGGGTGAACCTGCGGCCATTTAAGAGCAAGAGCTCTCTGTGCTTGGGAGGGTTGTGGACCTGTCACCTCCTCCATTAGCTGTATGAGTTTTTCTTTTTTGTGTGTTAAATATCTCTTATTACTTTCTAAGTGTCTATAAATCCACTCTGTGACAATTTGTATTTTTTAAAAACCTTTTAAATTAAGTAGCGCAGAAATATGTAATGAAAGCGCAACGTTAAACACTTTCAAGGGCAGCAAATATGATCGCATCCTTCAGAAAATATTTCTAAAATGTGTGATTTCCAGCCCACTAACTTACTTGAAAGTTGTGTAAAAGCTGCAGTTGATAACAAGGTCTTGTGTATCTGGATCTTTGGGTAAACAGTGTCTGCCACTAAAGCTGGAGGAGACAGACATTTCCATTTTTAAGATAGTTCTTTAGAGAAAATCCTTCTGTGGGTGTCCACGCTTGGCAGCTGATCTCAGGTTTGACACTGTGCACACACTTCCACAGCTCCCATCATCCCAGGAGGAGAAAATCCTTAATGTGACCCCAAGAAGGTTCAATCCTGCAAAGCACCTAAGCACAAAATTGAACTTAAGGGACAATAGATGTTAGATACAGCCTTTGCTAAAAGATGCAGGATGAAATACATATATTCCAGAAGGAGGAATATAATGTGTGAAAATAAATGGTATAGGAAAGCATGAATAGATAGCTGGGGAGGTAATGAAGGAATGCTTCGATTTCAGTTCAAGGAAAACTTAAATTTACTGTATTTTATTTCACATTAATCCTTCATTCGTCTACCACATTTTGTGTCTGGCCATGGAATTTTCATCTGTGTACTGTTATTCTTTGGCACATAAAGATTTACAGTCTCTGAGCGTGATTTGGCTCATCTTGGTGTTGATGACAGAAATTCCAATTTTGCTCTCAAAGGGCATGATTGAACCAGTTAACATTTATTTCAGCCTTGCAGAAGGACATATTGCTTATTTTGTATTTAAATAATGCCAAAATAAAATTAAGAGACTTGATGAACATTGCATGGTAAGTCAGAGGCACATAGTCTTAGAACTAAGAATTCCTTCCTTTCTGACTCTCACTTCCTTGTTTTATACTGTACTTTTGATAATGTGTCTGCATTCCCACAGCAATATTCTTCTGGCACATGATAATGCAATAGTTTTGAAATATGCATTTCATGTGATGTGTGAAAACATAAAATCTATAGATATGCAGTATACGTGGATAAAAGAATTCATATTGCAATATGTTGCTACAAGCATAATAAATGGAAATAGATGAAAAGGGAATCTTTCCACTACTGGGATTTTAAAGAATTAGACAAATGTGTGTAGTTCAAATAAGACAGAATTTCTGCTTCTTGTCACAGAAAGAGCGATGAACATGTATCAGAAGAGAAAATCAGCTGCTGCTTGGTAAGTACCCTATGATTTTTTTTGACTGCTGCCATTTGGGCCCTACCAACTCCAGTACTTACTGTGCTGATGAGGCTGCTGGCTCCTTTTTCGTTACTATATCACTCAAAAAGACAGTCTTTCTTAGAAAAACGAAAACTGTGCCAATGCAATACCATTTCATCAGAAATGCTTTTATTAATTCATTTACATTTCAAGCTGGAGCTAAATCAGTATATTGATGGAGACAATTCTTCGTCCAGTCTTTTCATGTTGGAGGCAGGAGAGATTCCCAGAGCAGTGACACTGAATGCTGTTTTCCTCTTAGTTTCGTAGGCAGTCATTGGATAGTGCAATATTAGGTGAAGCAAATCTTTTGATCTATGTATTTATGCTAAGTGGTTTTAATTCTTGTTTTTGTTACTGTTTTAAGACTATTAGCAGTAGTAACAGCGGTGGTAGGAGTATTATTGGCAGTCCGTGTGTCCAAAGAGCTTATTAAAGGACAGCACTCCGGAGATGATGCCTATCTGACTGGAATCAGCAGGACACAGGAACTATGTCCCATATGATGAACAACAAAAGAAAGGGTAGTTTACATTCTTTGATACATTTCTGCTCGATTAACCCCCAGTGGGATTTTACCCCTCCAGTCACATTTTTTTTGTTCCTCTAATCTTCTTTTGTATTTGCTCACTGACCCCGAGCATGTATTTGACTTGTGACCCTATTTCTGTTAATAAAATACAGGCCATCTGACCAGCATTCACACCACTCCACTACAAGGTGATGATTACCTCATTGTAAGTGCTGGGAGTTAGCAGCTCACAGGGTGAGGCTGGTGGTCGGGTGGCCTGAAGATAAGATAACCAATGGAGGCAGCAGAAGCAGTTCTGAGCTGTGCCTTCAAAACCAAACTGCAGATAATAAACTCCTTCAAAATATCTAATTCTATCCATAGAACTGCATATCTCCTTATGTATTGTTCAGCTATTAATTAGTTGATAATGTTTAGGGGATTATGGCATGACAAAAAACAATCATAGCTATAATGTGGAAATTTTCAGTATCCGTATGGGTGGTAGCTTATAAAATCAAAATTATCCCATTTCCATTTTGAGTTATCAATTATAATTATATGCCTCATGAAAAAAAAATACATCAGCACTCAGTGGCAATCATTTCAGTATAGTGTTTTGAGGATAAATTAACACTGGAAAGTATAGGTGATTTCTTTCTAAGCAAAGTAATACTTGTTTTTAAAGCACCAGCAGAAATGTAGGGTGGGTTTTTTAAGAAAAGTCATAGCATGAACTTATTCATGCTTTCATCAAATCCTTAGACCATGAATCTTAAGAAAGGCACTGTTAATTGTGTGTTACATGAAAAAATCATGCCAAAGCCATTTATCAGATATGCAATCTGTGTCTCTGTTTTGTGACAGGAAGCCATTATTTCCACTGAAAAAACAAATCCGCTAAATTTGAACTATTAGATTACAGCAGGGTTAGGGCTGCTTCTGTGCTGTAGAGTCACATCAGGGTCACAACCCAGTTCTAGAGATGTACTGCAAGAGCTTCATATCTGATTAAGACAAAAATCTGATAAAAATGTAATGCAGACTAACAGTATGGAATTATCTGATGCAGTTTGGGGGGATAGGGGCAGGGGGTATAACATCATTCAGTTTATTTGCATATGTTTGTTCTTTCTGCTGAAATCAATCTCTTTGAAGGAAGCAAGAAAACTTTAGTAAAAGAAAATATTATTAATGCTGGTAAGAGAACACAGAAGAAAATCTTTAGTAAACATTTCTTTTCCAGTGTTGATTATCATTCTGTCTAATGTTTATTTTCATAGTTTTCTTTGATCCAAACACAAATAACAATAAAGTTAGCTTCATTTCTTTGAACTAACAAAACTATTCTATGGCCAAATTTGGAACAAATTTTAAGTGGCTTTTCTGTTTTTCTTCAAAGCCACAAATGAGATTTATGGAGTAGATATTTGCATAACTCGCACCCTCTCCCGGAGAGGAATGTTTCTGTGGCTAGCAGCTATTTACCTGCTCTGGGCCTCCCCCTGTCTCTCCTGGAAGGCTGAGGGCTCTGAGCACCTGGGCACACGCTGGGTACCAGTGCAGGGAGCACCCAGGGCTTTGGGACAGGGCTCACCCCGTGTCCTGTGGAAGTTGCTGCAGCTTGCAGGAGCTGCCTGCGGCTCTGCTTCCTGGGTGCAAGCCCAGAATGTGCCATTTCATTCTCCCTGCACCCCCATCCTAGCATCCTAATCTCCCCCACAGGCAGCAGGGCAGGGTGGCGGAGCACCAGAGCCCTGCCCATGGGCACCTCAGCGCAAGGGGAGCCCAGGGCATGGGTTCCACCTTCACCGGCTGCTCCCATCAGACTCTGACAGATGACCGTGTGCCGCAGACTTGGTAACAACCACATTCCTAATGTAAATATTGTGCAATTGCAAAAATATGTACTACAGTGTTTACCTCAGTGCTTGAAAGCAGGCCTGTGTTGCTGGGGGTGTTTTAGTGTGTACGTATTTAAAAACTCTGCCAAATCCCAGATCTGCTCAGGACGCCTGGTAGCACCTGCTGAGGCAATGTTGAAGGGTCTGTATCTGTGGTGGAGGCATCTCTGTAACCCTCACATGTATTCTGGCTGTTCTGTGCAGCCCTCCTGCATGCAAATATTGGCCCTGAAAGTGGTGGAAGTTATCAATGAAGAACACAAGGTCCAACCTCAGTCAACCAGCTACAGAAGAGCCTTATGCTGGACAAACTGAGTGCTTTTAAGTTTTTTTCGGGATATGATACAGAAACATGAGAAATTCTCAGGTTCTCTAAAACTCACTATTTGCTCTCCCATTACATCCCTGTGTTTGTCCCACTGCTTAGCCTGGCTGAACAAGGACATCCAGCCCAATGATTGATTGCTGCTGTGAGCAGATCCAAGTTTCACTCTTAAATCAGCCAGCGTGTGGTTGATGAGAGGGACAAAGCCAAGCCTCAACACTCCCTAAGCAAATCATCTTCCTCTTTATTGTAAATTCAACCAAATTATGATTTCACCATTGAAATAAGGGTCATAATTTCTTCCAGCTTCACATGGATTTGGGTTTCGCCATTGACTTCTAGGTGCAAATGGCTTCTTAAAGGTTTACTTTTAAATAAGTAGGTGTTTATGTGCTTCAAGAGATTATAAAAATAATAGCAAATGCAAACAACATGGCTTCAGGTATTGCTAAAAAGTGTCATTAGAAAATGGGTGGTTTTATTATTAAACCATAACTAATCACAGTTACTGCAGGTGAGTCACACTTGAGTAAGGATGAAAATTTGGGTTTTGAACAATATAGAAGAGTTTTGTCTGAAACTTTTACATTTCTTTGGGAAGGCGGGGGAGGTGAGCGTGTTAGTTGGGACTTTTGGTTTTTCAATAGTTATAAAAATGCCAAATAGAAAACAGTTGTTAACTTCTGTACTTTTTTTCAGTCAAAATAAAGTAGTTCTGGTCCTAGAGGAGAGCACTCTGAAATGGTACCTAAAGGTCCTGCCTGAATGTGCAGAGCCCTTCCCTTTAAAAAATCATCTCCTCTAAAAGCATGACCAAAAAACACTGCTTATTTGGTTTCCTTTTTTTTTTTTTCTTTATAACACTATGAAAACAGGAGTAACAGAGCTGACACATTAGTAATTGTGCAGTTCACTCCATATGAATATAGTTAGAAATGTGGGACTGAAAATACTTCACACATCCAGGCTCTCTTTCCTCAACTGCTAGCAGAGGTAGCATAGGAGCAAAGCCCACAATGAGTCCACAGCAGCATCCACTGAAGATGTCCCAAGGAACAAAGCTAGAGAAGCTACAGAGCTTCAGGATACCCATCTCTTGATGGAACTGTGTGAATCAACTCACTTCCAAAATTCATTAGCTTTACATTCTTACTCAGTTTTAAGTAAAAAATACATGGAAGTGCTGTCTGCTAGAAAAAGCTCTTGCCATTTCTTGCCATGGAAGGAAGCAAGAAATTGGCATGGGGAAGCAGAGTCTCTTGTATTTTGTCATCCCTGAGACTGTGTGACTGCTTGGGCAATTCAGAGCTAAGCACAAAATTGTGCTCAGTGTTCTTCCTTCCTCCCTTTTTGAAAAAAAAATGTTTCTGCCCTGCATTTCTGCAAAGATGAATAGAAAGCCTTGCAGATGGGTGTAGAAACATCTGCCTGAGCCTGCAGAAGCCTGAACCAACAGCAGTGAGAGGTATAATGCTTGGAAACTCAAGAGGGTTGGCTATGCCAGTGCCAAAACCTCAGCATGTGCTACAGCTCAAAATAAATGGCAGTCCACATACAAATAAATAATATATATCTTACTGTAGTGGTGGCTCCATTTTGGAGGGGTTCTGTTTGGTTTTTAATATTCTGCTAGATAATATTTAATGTTCTATTATTTTATATTCAATTAAAACAAAATATTTATAGCTATTTTGAGAAGATGCTTTGCCGCTGATGGCCCAGGCTAAGGTGGGTGCAAAGCTGTGGGTGATGTCCTGGCCCAGCTAATTGGTGTAGAATATGTCTGTCTTGAAAATTCCTCTTCAGAATGTAGCACCACTGTGCTTTTCACATCTAGGGACTGAACCAGGAGTTGTGCCTCAAAACCCTTGTATTATATGGTCCCATGCTAATTCCTCTTCCTTTCTCTCCAGTAATTTTCCTATGCTGAGTCTGGTCTCTCCCTTCTGCTCAGCAGGGGGTGGGTTTGTTCTTTTTCTTTGTTCTATTAATTTTCTCATAACTACTATCTACTATGTTCACATAACAACCACTATCAAGCTGCTAAAACAGTTTTCAAGTATATTAAAACCCCCATTTTAGAACAATAAGGAAAGGGGTTTGCTAAATAAATACATAAAGCTTTTCTTAGGTCACGAAACAAGGAAACTGAATATAGAGCTGGAGTTCCCAGAACTTGGGAGGACAAAGGAGTAGTTTACTACAGATCTTTTCCACATTATTCAGAGCTCTGATAGTCCTTAGAGGAAATAATAAATCTTTCTCTTTGTCACTCTTCTCTTGCTTTCTTTTGTTGTTTAGGAATAAAAAAAAAAAATGTAGGTACTACTTACAAGGCAGCTTCCTTGAGGTTTCTGGTAGTCCAACCAAGGGACAAGATTGTGTGTATAGGAAGGGGAGATGAACAATTCACCCTGTAAAGGAATTGAAAACAAAAGTGGAAATCCTTTGTAAGAAGAGTGGTGGGGATTATAGCTGCATGCTTTCACTAATGACTTTGCAAACATTTAGCCAGAGATAACCCAGAAATCCAGTTGCACTTTATTTAATATTCAGATAAGGACCATTCACCTGCTGTTAAGCTACAACATCTACAATCATTCTTTGAATACTGATAATTATATGAAGCAGACTCCCCTAGAGGCTGGTAGTCTAGTCTGGATTCACCTGGAATACAAAGATGAATAATATTGCATATTACATGCACCCAAGTAGTTGCAATTTATAGAAATGTCCATTTATACTCCTGAAAAAAAAATGTGTATTTCCCTAGGGGTGCAGTATATGGTGATAAAAACCTGTGTGTGGGGACAGTTTGGATTGCAACTCCTAGCGTGCCTGTTGATTAATTAATAAACAAATAAATCATTATATTTAGCCAGATATCTCACTCTGAGCCCATAAAAGAGAAAATGTTAAAAATGAATTTTGCGTGCCTCGCCATAAGGAAGGGTTACCCAGAGCCACCAGAAATGAGTACGAGAAGTGGCATCCAAATGGCTCAGAGTTGGGGTGTGTGTACATTCTGAAGAGATGAGAAGCATTATGAATGTGCTCTCTTTGCCTCCTCCTTCCCTTCTCTTTCTCCCATCAGGTGCCTTGTCCTTGTTCTCCCCTCTCATTTGCTGATGGCTGATAACACCTTATCTCCACCAGGGAAGCAACCGGGAAGTTTGCTCCTTCCTCACAAGACTGAGGGTATAATTAGAACCACGCACCTGCTCAGTCCTCCGGTGACTCAGTTAGTCTACATCCATGTCAAAATCCATGCTGTGAGGGTAATTTGATCATCTCACTTACTTTTTTCATATACTCTATATGAATAAACCACCAGAACAAGCCTCCGTTGAGTTGGTTCAGTTTAATCTCACAAATTTGTGTCAACTCTTTGTTGCCAGAAGAATTTTATCATTTGATCTCATGGTTACACTTTAGTAGACTTTAGTACATATTTTATTTCACTCTCCAGAATATAAAATTCCATTCTTGTGTCAAAATCATCTCTTTATTATTATCTATTTATATTTCTGTGATACTTACAGACTTCAACTGAGATCAGGGTCTTGTTGTACGAGACAATACAGAAACACATAATAAAAGAATTCTGGTCCCAGGAGCCTTGTAAGCTGAATAAGGGCCAGGAGAAAGGAAATATTGCCCCCATTTTACAGACGGGAAAGTGAAGCTCTGACAATCTTTCTGTGCAATGCAGAGCAGTGTCATACAGTGATAGTGAAGAGAGAGTTCTGAAAAAGCAGCAAAGTCCAGACACTATGCAAAATAAAGATGGATTTAAACCCTCATATACTGGCAAGAGTCCATATAAGTCAAGTAAATTATAGATGTACACAGGTTTCATTTGCACACTCAGCATCCCAAGGCTCCCTTGGCCTTCTCCATCCTTCTTTGTCTCCCAGACCTCCCTTCAAAGGCAGCTGACACCATTTTTTTTTGATGCTGCTGTCTTAGGCTCATAAGAGTTAGTTTGCCACTGCTTCCTCTAGCATTTTAAAAAAATTTACCTTGAGCCCTGCGATGGCACAGGGGTGTCAAATCTCTCTGACTGCAGCAGCTTCCAGGCTCAGCAGAGATACATCAAGGCTCTGTTAGACTCTCCTTCCCAACATCTGAAGGGTAATGCAATCTTTTTGTCCTTGAACCGAGCCTGGAATGTCCTGCATCAGAATGCTTTCCCTCTGCTGCTCCCAGAAGACCCTGCAAGATCCCAGAAAAGCTGTAGCCAACTGAGGATACCCACTCATGACCAAAGCAGCAGAGCAGCACTTGGGTGTCCCCTGAAGACAGCAGAAAGGAGAGGAAATGGTAAATTCACCATCACCCTTTCAAAGATGACTAAATGTAGGAGGGGAGCCTGCCAGCAAGGGGGATGGGGGGTGTAGCAGTGTGTACAGAGCTGTTTGTGCCCCCCTCAATCTGCTGAGCTGCTGCTTGGCACCACCCTGCTGAGCTTGGTGTGCACAGCTAAACTCACCATTCCAACTCTACCACTGCAACATTGCCTTCTGACTAAATACCACTTCAGTCTAATTGTCAAGGATCAGATAACAGGAAAATATTTCTATTTGACAGTCTACTATTTTTCAATTGTTCCTCTGTTACATATCTAAGTAAACATTTGTTCCACTTATCATTTCTGAGCAAAAGACATGAATCATTTGACTAGTAAAACCACAACGACAGCTGTTGCTTATTAGAAACAGTCATCTTGTTCAAGGGCCTGCTATGGAGGAGTTCTTCAGGAAACTGTTTCTGCTTTTAGTGCTTTACAGTGCAATGAAAGCAAAGTTGTAGAAATTAGGGCATTTTTGTTTCACTGATGTGATTGGCAAAACACCCAGGCACATACACACACATGGAACAATCATTACAGCTGAGCTACAAGCCCCCAAGAAACAGGAAAATACCAGCTTAAGAATACCACTAATGATACAATACTTAAGGTCTTTGTGGCTTTTATACAGAACTCTACATTATAGAAAAACAAAAGTAGATTTAAGGGTCCCTTGGTAAGCAGGTTGTATGTTTGGGATTTTGGTGTTGGATACAATATTTATACCAGTTATTATGCACACACAATATGTTTAGCCATTCATGGTTTTTCCAGCTCTCAGGAACAAATTAACCTTGGCTTCATGAAATCCCTAGAAGCCAGTCATCAGTGGTCACTACTACATTACTCTCAGAATAAGCTTCTTGAGTCAGTGATTTAAAAAAGAAGAATTTTAAAAATTCTGGTCAGGATAGAAAAAGCAGGGAGGACAACAAAATACTTTTTAAATTAGTGGGAACAAAATAGGGAAAAAAACCCTGGACCGCGACAAAATCAAAAACAATTAAGTGAAACCGAGTCAGGTTGGACATGAGGATTTTTCCCTTCCTGGAGTGCTGGTTCAAAGGCATTATAGATCCTAAGGGCCAAAATTTGATTGTTTCTGTGACCTGTATGGAACCAAATTGTGTTAAACAGAGGCCTAAGAGCTGGGCATTTTATCAGACAAAATCACTGGAACAGTATACCCTGTATGATGCCCCTATTGTCAGATTTGAAGGGAGAAGCCAAAGACTAAATGAGCATAGAGACTGCACTGATCCCAGCAGAGCAGAGGGGAGGAACCTTGGCAGGGCAGTGGAGAGAGGCTACCAAGTAATCTGCTCAGGTAAATAGCAGAGCTTGTGGTTTGTGGCTGTTACTTAGATACCTTTCAAACCTGCAAAATTAATTTTCAAACATTAAGGAAGAAAGGGTTTAAAAAATTCATTTTGAAGGATTGTTGGATTATGGCAAAAGAAAAGGAAGGCAGAGCAGGGAAGCAGTGGAGAGAAGCGTGTCACCGAGGGGGCAAAGCTGAGGTTTATTATGGGTTAGAAATCTGGAAAACTGTCACCAATTCAATAATAGCATTCAACGGGGTTTCTAGAGATCATATCCTGCCCTTCATTCACCCTCACAACACTCACTGATGGGAGTCAGCACTGCACTGCAGCTGGATATTTAGAAGTCATTTGTTCTGTGTAACATGCCTGTTCTTACTAATCTTAGTCAAGTAAGTAGTCCATCCTCATGTGTCATTCCAGGAAGTCAAATGTGCTATTAGCATAAGTGATGATTACTTATCCGTGTGAGGTCCTGCGAGGTTGGGGATCCCAGCATCAGTACACTTGACATGGCAGTCTTTCTATTGTAATTTAATAAAATGGGGCCCAATTCAGTTCAGAGGTGCCTTGAGGAATAAGCTGGACTTAAATGGTTCTTAGGCCTTTGACTGGACCTCTGAAAACCCTTCATTCATTGAGTGAATGTTAATTAGTCAGAGGAGGGTTATTAAATTATAGACTCTGTTCTTTATCATCACACGGAGCACGGTACCTTTGCAAGCGCCTGAGCAAAACAATGCAGATCTGAGCACACACAGAGGGAAATTAAGGCATGATTGCTTTCCTTAGTAAACACAGGGAGTGCAGAAATGCCATTAATGAGCAGGACAGAGAATCTGTACATGGCAGCGCATAGATTTTGCTCTAGAGGAATGCAATACATGAAAAATGGACAGAATAAGACCCTGTGGAAAGCTGCATCTCCCAGCTGCACTGGGAGGGAAAATCCCCTCCAGACAGGAGGATGCAAAAGGCCTGATCCAGAGTGGAAATCTGAGTTTGATGAGCTCTGAATCAGGCCCTCCCTAAGCAGGCTCCCTCAGACACCCTTGACAGGGCTGAGTCTTGGAGGGCTGTGTGGAGTAACGTGCTCAGTGTAACATCCATAAACTGATCAGTTATCCCCAGTCAGATGCTCAGTGCGAGGAGGGATCAGTCAGTTCATTTTCTGTGCCATGCCCTTCTCCTAGGGAACAGGAGCCTGACTGCTGCATGGATACATCAGGAAGACACATCACTCATGCTAAGCACGCGATTTTAATGGGTTACAGGTATTTCTAACAGCTGACAGTCTCTTGCTTTTTTGATTTCTCATATCTTTGTTTCTTTACCTAATTTCTGAGCAGCTCGCAGCCTCAGAGTGGCTCCTGTGTTTGTTCTGAGCCTTGGTTGCAAGATCCTACACCTTTCACAGCATTTACATATTTTGAGAATACTGCAGCAATTCCTTGTGACCTTTGTGATCATCTCCTTAATTCATAGTTCTCCCGATTCAAAAAATGTAATGGATGTAAAAAAGTTTTGATTATAATTTTCTAACCAACAAGCTCTCTGCTCTGCTCTTTGCTACATGTGATCTGCTACGCTTTACAGAATGCATGAGTGGTCTTCTCTGTGACCCCAAAAGGTTTGTTGGGGTTTTTTTGTTAAAAAACCCAGATATTTGAAAAAATCCTAATTAGTGGTACAAAAACTACTGCCCAGCTGTTAGATCCAGAGGGATCTAACAACAGATCACAAATAGTAGAATCATTCTAACATTTGATCTTTGCTTTGCTGGCTGTGTCTGTTAAAACAACTTGCTGTTTGTATTCTGCTGCACTTCAGCTTCCCAGCCAGGTGTTTGTGAAGGATTGCATTTATTCAATTTGTACATAAAAGCTTGACAAATTATGTATACTAATGGCATATATGCAGGTCAATCCTGTACCATCACACGTACAAAGTGCATTTTACACAGTGTGTCACTTAAAGTTCTGGGGAAGGACTAAAATCTGAGTACTAAATCAGATCCTCACTAGATTAACAAAAAGGTGTCATCACTGTCATTAGTGAAAATGTTAGAAAAAAAAAAAAAAACTTTTAGTCATCTGGACAGCATAAGTTTTTCTCCTGATAGATTTGTAATCAAGTTCAGACATTTTCAGAGTTTTGAGGTTTTTGCTGTCTCATGCCCTTGTACAGCCTAAGAACATGCCCACACTTTAGCCAGCTGTAATCCCTATGAAGTCAATAGGAACTTCCTGGATGAAAATTAAAAGCTTTGGAAAAAGCTTGCTTGATCAAATTTTAAAAGACTTCAAGATCTGTATATGTCCACCATTATGTTTAAAATAAGCATTTTTTTATTTACCAGCAATCCAAGGACCTGATTTTATTTTGATTTCACATTAGCCTGGCAGTTTAGCCAGTAGAACACTTTTATTTCTCTGACTGGAGTAACAGAGAGAAATTAATTTTATTCTAGTGGATAGTAGGTGATTTCGTGATCATATTATAAAAAATAAAGATTACGGTTCCAAATGATTTTGCCTGCAGTCCACACACTAACCATGTAAATGGCAATATGTGGAAAAGTTGACTACATCATAAAAATTTACTTCCTGCAAGGGTTTTCTTGAATTGGTTTCAAAAGAATCTGCTGTTTGGCATCTTTCCTGTACTGAAATTCTAGAAGGTAACTGCACTATGTGGATGTAAAACATGCAAAAGGAAACATTCACTGAACTTCTTCTGCTACCAAACATAACTATAGCTTAGAAAAGGTGCCTGAAATCAAAACTCTAGACAAATACAAGATGTGTGCATTGTAAGATAACCACTAATGGAAGGTGAAATACTCTGCTCCTTCACTTGCTGTTGAGTGACAAAGGTTCCATCTAATGATAATTTGAATATTCTGCCAAAAATTGGGGATACTCTGCCCCTGCCAAAACAAACAAATAAATAAATAAATGCTTCCAACTCCCAGAGCAAATGCCCATAAGTCTATAGAAAACAAATTAGAAATGTGTTATCCTCAATGAAAAAAGTCTCCACAAGACCTATAATTTTATTTTTTTAGTGCACAGAATGACATAAATCAAAATAAGCAATAGTCTACCTTGTGTTTTGACTACTTTGACCCTCTTCAACCCCTGCCAATTTTTATCTCATTTTTGTTTAACTTTGTACATCAGAGTTTAATTTTAAACCTGGTCCTGAAGACAGTGATGTATAGGGTACATCAAGTATAGCTTAAATTACCCTCTCCCCAGTGATTTGAAGTTGAGGGGAGGGTCTTACTCTGCAGCAGGGTGGGAAAGAGAAATGGTCAGATGCTGCCCTTTGAACCTGACCACCCTCAGCTACAGAAACATTTATGCCAGAACATCATTTATTGATTTTATTATATTTTAGGATCTCTTAAAACTGTTGGTGAAGTTTGCCATATATTAATTTTTGACACATGCATATAAAACCAGAAATATGGGTTGAGCAGAAACTATAAATATAGACAACACTGCCCAATAAACTTACATCCTTTCACTTATAGGTTTCTATTTCAGCTGATCATTCTGACCAGCCTGTCTTTGAAAATAAATATTACCCCTCTGATAAGCTAACCAATTTGAAGATTAAAGATGCATTTGAGGATTAAACTTTTTCTTATTTGATTATTGTTGTGTCTTGCAGCAGTAGAAGATAAATATTAATAGAATGTTACAGCCCAATTCTGGCCACTTTACTCATGTGAGCATTTCATACCACGAGGCTGACCGAATTATGCAGGATTTGGCCCTTAAACTCAGCACTGGCTGCTCTGTTTTCTCAGTCCACTAAGAATAAGTCTCCCGTGAAATGTTACATGTACCCTGCAGACTCCTGAACCCAGGCTGCCACAGAAACCTCTCGCTGATGGGTGGCTCGAGAGCTCACCCTGCAATTATGTACCACTGAGCTGGGTACGTGTTTCTGCTGAGGAGAACAAAAACCACAAGAAGCGCTCTACAACAGACCACAGAATGGATTTGGCACCTGTGTCTGCCCGGAGCAGAAGTTTGGGAGTTGTGTTATCTTGTGGCCTGCTGACCCCAGGAGAGGAGGCTGACCTTGTCTTACAGCAGGAGTCTATTGCTATGGCTCCCCTGGGAGCACAAACCAGCTGCAAACTGCTGCAATGATTAACCCTTATGTGCTGTAGATGTAACATCGAGTCATGGTAATAAAGCTTTCACTGCATAACGGATCTCTTGCTTTGTAAATTGTTGCTCTTATCAGCTGCACTGGAGGATGTTATCCCTTTCCTGTGAAGCATGACTGCTGTGCTGCTCACTGGAAAGGAGGCCAGATCTATAGACTCGGTGATATTTATTCAATTGCTTTGAGAACAATGCAGGGAACACACTTTGTTTAAGCTAAAAATGCAGTGTGTGAAAACAAACAAAAAAAACCCCACTAAGAAATACTCATACATATGAAACAATATATTAATTAAAATCCAAAATGCCTGTAGCAGATTTGAATCTGAGAATGCCAGATTTGCTATAACAGACAACTGTGTTGCTCCATTGAGTCCAGGCTCCATTTGTGGAAGTAATTTATACCTAACGTTTTGTAAAGATGCAAACTCTTCCAGCTTGTGGCTTACCTGGACAATTACAGAATTTTGCTGTTTGGCTGGAAACAGAATGTTTGTTGCAATCAGTATTCATCTCCCCAAAGCATATGCAGTGTAAGTCTTATTTTGTCATACACTTCAAACACGAGACCCAATTCTGTGCTCTCCTATTTGCCAAGGAGCCAAGGGGAGCTGTGAGTGTGTCTCAGCTAAAATCCAAACTTCAGGCCTGTGAACAGCTTCCTCAGAAACATGATGCCTTTCATCTCAGCTTGCTTCCTACCCTCCTGCCCTTCCCTTGGCAAATCTCTGGCCACATCCAGGCCCTGGAAGCAAAGGTGACCTCAGTGTAAGCCTGGGGATGACACAATACCTTCTGCTTCAGTCTGCAAAGAGCCAGAAACACCATCTCTGAGAGATGGAGGCTGTGTGTGTCTCACAAGGGCTGTCACTGCCCACAGTCCCTCTTTCACAGCCACTTTCCAACATCCCAAAAGCCAAGAAGAGCAAAAATCATTTGTTCAGCTGATCCAGCCATGGAAGCAACAGCTCTTTGTGGTTTAGGGCCACAGGACTGTGGTCCTTGCTAACCCCATCAGAGGTTGGATGGACCAAGAGCATTGCAGGACTCTGTCCACAGCTCCCAGTAAGAACTGTTTATAGTTCTTACAACCTTTTTCAAAGGGTAAAACCACTTCCAGGTTCAGGAATTAAGAAAATAAATAATCCCTTTGGTATAAGCAGTGGGAAAAATAAACTCAATTTAAGGAAACAAGAGTTGTTTTCTCTAAAACAACTGAGGTCTTACGAGTTTTGGGAGGGGGTATTGTTGAAGACTGTAGTACACTAGTGTCTCTAGGTGCAGACTGAGAAAAGGTAATGGAAAACTTTTCCAGCTCAGGAGTCACAACTAGGAAGGAGGCTGCAGTGAGGATGGGCTTCCTTGCAGAGCTCCCTGGTGTTCAGAGGGTTAATGCCCTTTGATAAGAGGTAAATTAGCAACTCTCTGAGGTCCATGACTCATCCCTTCCTCAATCACATTTCTTCAGCCCACCCTAATTGAACAGAGGCTGATCTGCAGGAGCCATGCTTGGGCTGGCCAGGCCAGGGGCTGCACCAGGTATTCTTTATTTCTTAACGAAGATACTGTTCTGGACTAATGGTGCTTTGCTGTTTGGTGTCTGGATTCATCTGCTTGAAAAACAGTGCAGATAGTTTTATTGCAAAAGTTAGGTTAGACAGTGTTCTTCCTCACTCATTAGCACTGGGAGCATTTTCCTACAGGGACTGCAGATGAAAGCAGCGAGTTTATTCCTCTTTCCCCAGCTCCACCTCCTTAGGCACATCACTGCTGTTACTTTAACAACAACAGCTGTAGTTTAAAAAAAATAAATAAATAAATAAATTAAACCTCACTTAGTCCTGCAACAGTAACTATAGACAGAAAAACAGTGACCAGACAGTTAAACTCCAAAACTGGCCGGGCAGGGTGGCAGAGGCAGTAACTTCACTTACTCCCTCAGCAGCTCCTGTTTTTCTCTGAGTAGCCGCTGTGGTCTCACAGGTGGAGGCTGTTGACCCCTTAAGGGAGCAGAAGTTGTCTGTTCCCTCTTTGGGAGGCTGAATCAGTACAATCAATATTGATTGTATCCCTTGGGGGAGGGTTCCTTGCTGTTGGTGCCTCGTGTCCTGCCTGGCACCTGCAGGTGTGAGAGGCTGCTGAGGAGGAGGAGGTGGCGATGGGCTTCAGCTGCTGGGGCTGTGTCTTCCCTGCATCCTGCCTCTGGAAGCTGTGTGCCCTTTCACATCTCATCCCTCCTCTGGCTGTCACTCCTGTTTCCAAAGTACTGTTGCCCTGGTATTTGGTTACTAAAAGGGGAGAAAGAAGCAACACATTTACGGAAATTATCTTGATATTATTTTGTTCTCTTGTGGGGTTTCCTGTGTGAAGGGGATATCTACTCTATTAACTCCCATTAATATCAAACCTCTGCTATTAATAGGATTTGCATATGGAAAGGAAGAGGATTGACCTTTAAATTCATTAAATAAAGCAAAATTTTTAAATAATTTTAGTTAAAAGCATTAGTGTGATGAAAAATAGAAGAACAAATACAGAGACATCAGTATCTAGGCTTTCGTTAACACTAACGAGCAAATTATTGTAAGGGAAGATTTGCATCATTGGAATACATATTCCAGCCTCCAAACTGATATATGTGATGAGGGGTTATCTTTGTATGGCTCCTCTTTCAGAATATATTTTATTCTTATAAAATAGCCTCTTTTCAACTCCCATTGGGGACCTCCTTATAAATGAGGAACTGATCCTCAAGGGAGTGGCCTGGCTAGAAAAGTGTGTTATTTAAAAAAAAAAAAAAAAAAAGCATATTAGAATACTAAGCAATATAATTAGCCCATTTCTTTGGCTTTTTAAGAAAATCTTTAAAAAAAAAAAAGGATAGCCAAGTTTTAATTAAACATATTCTCTAGATGTTTGAATTGTGTAAGAATTAGAAAAACCTGTTGTATTTTAGAGGGATTAATTGCATCTATTTAAGGTTCTGGCTTCCATCTCCGCTCTGCAGCCAGGTATCACCAGCGCTCTCGCAAAGCAGGTGCAGTGCTGAGAGTGGGTGAGGTTTGGCCACAAAGCTGGGGCCACAACCTGCCCCTTAGATGGGCATTCTCAACCCATGGGTGGCAAGGAACACATTCATCTTCTAATTTTTACACGGAATAAGCACGGGTTCTCCGTACCAAAACTGGCTAAATCTACAGATTCAAAATATGATTGCTCCTAATGACAAATATTGATTTACAACTGCTGAAGAGCTTCTGTTTCCTTTCCAACAAATGCAATTAAATGAACAAAGTTTCTACCACCCTATTACTTTTTGAGGCTGAGTCTTGAGATGCTGATGTCCAGCGGTCTCTGGATCTCCACTCTGCTCTTAGGTCTTGCCCCATCTGTGTCTCTGTTTTCTGTCACAGCACTTTCTAAAGTACTTTGAGGTGCTTGGATCAAACCTGCTTGTGGTCCAAAGTAGTATTAATCAGTATTTTTTGTTATTTTGTCATGCAGCTCAGTCTACAAATCCAGATATTTATTTTGTTCCTGTTCTACCTCAGGCTCCCACAAGTGGGAAGAGGTGAAACGGTTCAGTTTATTCTTCTCAGAGCTCAGCTAAAGTCATCTGCTGAATACACCTCTAAACATCTGATGCTGGTGAAATTAAATAAAGTGTGAGCATCCTTTGGTCTGGAGCTTTTTGCATTTAGAACAATTACTCATGGTAACCTTAACAATAGTATATTAAGGAAAAAAAATCCTCATAAAAGAATGTAGTGTTAGGATGGAGCACTGCCTGATATTAGAACAATTATGAAGCAGATGCATCCACTCTGAACAAAGTGACCTTTTCATCAAGTTACAAAACAGTAAAGGTTAAGGAATGTTTGAAAGGAAGTTAATACTTTTAAAACATTAGGGGAAAAATGCCATTCTTTCTGGACCTGACCAAAATCAGTGGGAAACTGAGATGACTGTTTAGGCACATCCAGTCATAATTTAA
This sequence comes from Bombycilla garrulus, assembly GCA_013400315.1. NCBI lineage: Eukaryota > Metazoa > Chordata > Aves > Passeriformes > Bombycillidae > Bombycilla > Bombycilla garrulus. Next base: position 7,472 of record VXBU01013907.1, on the reverse strand, counting down.
GCAACTCCAGTTACAGAAGGATATAACGTATTTTAAATCGTCTGTTTTCTTTTACAATTAGAAGTACTTTTTAGAAGAAGAAGGATTTGATAGGAATAAATACCGCGTGACAGAAAGCTGGTTAATTGCAATTTTAAAGTCACATTCCTTTCTCCCCATTGTGTACAGAGGAGAACAAAGAGAGGGAATCAATGGTGGTGTCAGATTTTCTTAGTTTCCACGTTTCACCTGACCCTGGCGGCGCAGAGCCCGGTGCCCAGCTGCGGAGCAAAGCGCCGCGGCTCCGGCCCCGCGCTGGCCAGCACACGGCGGGGCCGCGGCCGCTGCTCGCCCAGGGCCGCCGGGCAGGGGCCGAGTGCTCGGGACCGCCCTGGGCTGCGGGACAGCGGCGGGGCTCGGATCGCGGTTGTCTCAGTGGGTTTTTCTGGGCCGAGGGTGGGGGCGACGCCGGGCGCCGCACACGACGTTCGGCCCCGCACAGGGCGCGCATCCCCCGCGCTGTCCGTGCGCGGAGAGTTCAGCGCAGCCCGCCCGGAGCAGCCGCCGGGCTCGGGGGCTTTGGGATTTACGGCCCGAC
>VXBU01013906.1:44809-63138 GCA_013400315.1 Bombycilla garrulus | reverse complement strand
GGGGGAGGGTGGGCGTCATATGACCCCCCAAAACCCACTGCCCAACTTGAGCTGGTGCTTCCCCTACTCTCTCTGAGGCAGATTAGGTTTCCACTCTCTGAGGGTTCTGGGGGTCCCCCCGCAGTGCTGTGGGTGTATACATGTTGCCCCGAGCTCCTGGCCCCAGCCTGGCTCCCCATCTCCCACCACTTCCATGCCCACTCTTTCCCTGGCTGCTTCCTTCTCCGACCCTCCCCTTCCTCCTGACGTCCAACCTAAACCCCTGACTCTGCAGCCACTGCTGTGCCTGAATCCCAGAACTCTGATGGCCATCCAGACACCTTGTGGTGATGTGATAATGGTCTGGGTGTCCCCTGCTCCCCCCCCATGGCTGGGGGTACTCCTGATCATCCTAGGCTGGACCCTGGATAGAGGGTGCCAAACCCCTTTGTTTATGCTCTGATGGGGGATTTCCATAAGGATCAGCTCTGTAGACCCCTGCTCTATTCTTGGCATCTTTGGCGGGGCACAGTGCTGGTAGAAGAGTGAGCTTGAAGGCTTCACAACCATCAAAATAAATACAACATCCTCCATCATGTCCTGCTGGGCCCGGACGGTCCTCCATGTCCCAGAGAGATCCCTGCTCCTTATCGTCGGTCACTGCAGGTTCCAAAGGGTTTGTCATGGAAACAGTCATGAGAAAGGTGAGTGTCTGGGGGTCTGCTATGGGCTGCAGGGGAAAACTCCTCCCACTCCCTACTGCAGCAGCTTCGGCAACTCCACCTGCAGGGAAGGACACCCCATTACTGGGAAAGCAGTGGGAGGGGGTGCATGGACATCCAGGGCAGGGTTAGATGGGATACTGGGGAGAAATTCCTCCCTGTGAAGGTGGGGAGGTCTTGGCACAGGTTGCCCAGGGAAGCTGGGACTGCCCCATCCCTGTAAGTGCTCAATGCCAGGTTGGATGGGGTTTGGAGCAACCAGGGATAGTGGAAGGTGTCCCTGCCCATGACAGGAAAGAGATGACCTCTAAGGTCTTTTTCAACCCAAACCATTCAATGACATCTTTCTCTTTGCCAGGCTGTCTGTCCCCACACTCCAGCCCATGGACAGCCCAGAAAGGACAAAAACCACCTGGAGTCTGTAAGAGGTTTAAAGGCTCCATGCTGGGACCAGCATTAGGTAGGCCCTTTTGTTCCAGCACAGTTATTACTGCATGGGGTATATACATGACAATGTGCTGCTCAAGCGTGAATTTATGGGCCTCCTGTATTAGGAGGACAGTTTCTGCCACAGCTTTCAAGCACCCAGGCCACCCTTGGCTAACACTGTCTATCTGTTTTGAGAAGTAGGCCACACCTTTCTGCTGGTCCCCAAGGTGCTGTGTCAGTACCCCCAGAGCAACATTCAGTTACTCACAAGTAAAGAGTTCAAAAGGCTTAGTCAAATCTTGCAGCTCCAGAGCTGGGATTGACATCAAGGAATTTCATTTGTTTAAATGAGGCAGATGAAGCCTCTCCAGCCATCCTGGGCCACCTTCCACTCCAGGGGCATGGGCTCAGCCACAACGAGATATCAAGAACCCAATAAGTTATAAGTTATAAGTTATAAGTTATAAGTTATAAGTTATAAGTTATAAGTTATGGAAGGCTTCTTCCTGGTGGATCTGCCCAACACAGGAGCTCTGCCAAGGGATGCATCTGCACCTCTCATGTACTCATGGTTCTCCTGTTGGATGGACCTGCTGACCCCATCTGCTCTGCAGGGATGGTATTAAAGAATGGATCTTCCTTCCCCATGTGCTTGGCAAAGGGATGGATCTGCCTCTGTGCAGGAGTTGAGAGCATGGACACCCCACTCCAAAGAAGAACACTGCCAGAGCAACAATGGCTACGACCTCAGCCCTCAGCCCCCAGCCCCACCCTGTGCATGGGCTCCACTTGGCTCTGCACTTGCCTTCTTGAGCTGTTTCAGGTTGCTGGAGCGAATGGCTGCCAGGAGCTGGTCCCGAGAATTCTTCTCTTGGACTGGCAGTGCCCGGTCTCCCAACTTCCTCTGAGTGGCTGGTGAGAGTGAGTTCTTCAGGTTCTCGTTGATCATCAATGGTGGGGCAAGTGGAGGAGGAGGTGGGGGTGGGATGGTTGGTGCCCCCACTTTCTTGGGTGAGCTTTTGGGGGAAGCCTTGGGGGATGGCTGTGGGGATGCCTTGGGGGACCCCTTCAGCAGTGCTCCTGGCTTGGGCACCTCCAGAAGGTCTTTCTTCTCCCCCCGTTCCTGTGCCAGTTTCTGCTCCTGGAGGCGTTTCTGCCTCTGCCTGTCCATGTTTCGGCTCAGCAGGTTGGTGACAGTCATGCGTGGCCCGGCCAGCTCAAAGTGGTAGCCCAGCTTCAGGAGCGTGGTGTTCTCCTTCAAGAGCTTGGCAATCTCCATCTCTGTCTTTCCCCCACAGATGTGCCGCTGGTTGTGGAAACGTAGCTCCGTCAGGGTGTTGTTCTGCAACAGTGCCCGGAAAATGGCCAGGATACCCTTGCCCGTGATGTGGTTGGAGTCCAAGTTGATGCTTGTCAGTACCTTGTTGGACTTGAGCATTATGGCAATGGCAAAGGCCACGTGGTCATCAGCGCGGGTGTTAGCCAGGGCAAACACCTTGACTACAGTGTTGAACTCCAGGGCCTCAGTGAAGCGCACCAGGGTTTCATTGTTGATGCAGTCGGAGTTGTTCACATTGACCTCAGTCACCTCAGCATCGTTGTTCTTCACTTTCTCAATGAGCTCGTCAAAGATGCTGGAGGCTTCATCGTCCTTGGCTTGATCTGCGGAGCTGCTGGATGAAGGCTTGGAAGGGCTGCTCCTGGCTCCTGCCTTGGCCTCCTGTTTCTCTTCCACCTTTTCTGCTTCTTCCTGGGATTTATCCTTCTCATCTGCCTTGGATTTTTTCACAGCTGAAGCCTTTTCATCTTCTTTTTTATAATTTTCTTTCTTACCTTCCCCTCTTATGTCTTTTTCTGCCTGTTTCTTTGATTCTGAACTATTTTCCTTCTTTTTGTCCTTCCCTGTGTCCTTTGATGCTGAATCCTTTTCTTGCTTTTTTTCCTTCTCTGTCTCCTCCTTTGCTGCTGAGACCTTCTCTTCTTCCTTTTTATCCTTCCCTGCATCCTTCTTCAACACTGAGCTCTTCTCATCCTCCTTTTTGTCCTTCCCTGTGTCCTTTTTCAACACTGAAGCCTTCTCTTCCTCCTTCTTGTCCTTCCCCATAAGTTTTTTCTCCATGGCTTTGACTTTATTGTTCACAGCTTTGTTCTCTTTGCTCTTGGTCTCAGTCTCAGCTTTACCTTTTGGGTCTGTTTTGTGAACACTTTCTTCCTTTTTAGAGTCTTTCCCCACTTTAGTATCTTGTTTCTGGGTCAGGTCTTTGGAAGGAGATTCCTTTCCTTTTTCTTCTTGATTTTTGTCTCCCTTATTCTTGCTCAACCTGCTTTCCTAGTGAGAGAAAAAACACCTGGGAATTACAGAAACAGGTGCCTCTGACCTATAGACTTGCCACCCCAGCCTTGCTGTCACTGACCTCTGTCACATGGGAATATCCTGCAGCCTGTGTCTGGCCTTTGGAAGAGAAATGTTTGGCCCAACCAGCTCCAGGGAAGGGTTCAGCATCTGAGTGCCTTGAACGTAGGCAGAGCCTGCAGGACGCAGGTGTGATGAAGCCCTGCTGCAACTCTCCAAGGCAGCTCTGCTCTCCTTCTGCCCCCTCCCAAAGGGTTCTAGAGGTCTGCAGCTATAAACTAACAAGCTGCAGGAGGCACCTTCTCTTATACCCCCTATAAGTTATCATTTTTTTAATAATTTTTCTAACTAGTGATGGAGATAGTGCCTGTCTCCCTGTGAAGGCCAGGTGCTTGCCAACCTTTCCTAAATACTTTCCAGCTGGATTCTTGGTGGCTTTTCACAGTCTGTAGCCCAACACTCTCCACACTGTCCTGGATGTGTGTGCAAGCAGGGGAGCGCCCACAGCAGTGTCCCCAGTGACACTGCTTACCCAGCAGTCGCTCCAACCCTGGACTCTGCAAAACCATTCTCCTTTCAACAGCAGTTTGCACTTTTGAGCAGAAAAATGAGGAAACGGGAGCATGACATTTATTGCTTTGTAATGCATGAGGTTCTCCCAGCACATCTGCTCCCAGTGTCCAAAGATATCATAAGAGGGAAGGGCTTAACTTGAAGAGTCTGGGGGAAGGTCAGAAGGAAGTTTTTGTCATTTTTACAAGCACCTGACCCTTCCCCTTGGTACAGCCTGTCCTGGGCATTGCTGCTGACCACAGCCAGCTCCAGCAGTTTGGGGACACAACCAATGCCTCAACCTAGGCAGAGGGTCTGGGAGGGGTCTCCATCAGCATTGGTACAATTTTTGATACGGTTCCCATCCTTCTCTCTAAACTGACAGAGGGCAGAGATAGGTAGGATATTGGGAAGAAATTCCTCCCTGTGAGGGGGGTGAGGCCCTAGCCCAGGGTGCTCAGAGAGGCTGTGGCTGCCCCATGCCTGGAAGTGTCCAAGGCCAGGTTGGACAGGGCTTGGAGCAACCTGGGATGGTGGAAGGTGTCCCTGCGCATGGCAGGGGGTGGAATGGGATGGTCTTTAAGGTTCCTTCCAACCCAGACTACTCTGTGACTCCATGAAACATGACATGAAACACATGCATTCCCAAGGGAGAGGAGCCAGTGCTTCAGGTAGCTGAAGGCAGATGAACTTGACNGGGCAACCCCCGGTCATCGTTTTATGACACTGGGACCAAGTTTGCTGCACAGTGGAGGATAGTATAATAAACTTCACATCAAGGTTTGGTAATTTAAATGCCCTTCTCCCTCCTCCACAGCTAGGGAATACACAGGTCCTCACCACTGGCCTGGCTCACCATCTTTGCTGGGGGGATTTTAGGGCTCCAGGGAAAGGAGGAAAGAAGATGCCTCTGGGAGATACAGCTGTGATGCCTTTACACTTTCCCTCTCATGATTAGGATGGCACTGTGGCTTCACCCAGTGCCTGGAACCCCCCAGTCTGAATCCTGACCCCCCAGTCTGCAGTCAGACTGTTCTCCCCATCTTCATCCCAGGGCTCCACAGTGTCCATGCTGGGGCAGCATGAGGCTGAGCTTTCCACACGCACTGCCAGCCCTCAGGGACAGATTTCTGTGAAAAGAACTGGCTGTGCATGGGCAGCCCTGGGGACTGTTTGTTCCAGGTGTATAAACAGATGCCATTGGGGATGAGAGAGCTGTTTATTTAGTTAAGAGATTTCTTGGCTCCCTGGTGCAAAGCTGAACAGGGACAGGAAGGCTCATGCCAGACCCCTACAGAGCCTGGCCTGGCATCCACACAGCCCCCACTCCTGCCACCCCAAGGACCAGGGATGGGGCTTCCAGAGGTGTTCTGGGTGCTGCAGGGAGCAGGTGATGCCACCTCCTCTGCCACTGAGCCAGGGGTTCTTCTCACCAAGCTGTGGCCTGTTCCCAGCACCAGGATGGTGCACAGATGCTCAGTGACATCCTGAAGCACTGTGGTGGAGGAAGAGCCCTGGCAGGAAGACTGTGGGATGAGGACATTGATGTTCCCCTGCCGGTACCAAACAGGGCCTCTTCAAGGTGTTTGGGAGTGTCCAGGTTGCAGATTTCTGTGAGAAGGGACATTTATCCTCCTCAGGGCTCTGTGACACTTTGATGACCACAGGCTGAGCATCCCTCAAGTCAGAGCCAGCAGCCTCATCTCCATGCCAATTGCTCTAAAAATCTTTCTCCTTCCAAGCCCAAGTTCACCCAGCCTAACACTGGGGAGCTCTGAGTCTACCCTGAACACCCTGGGCATATCCAAAACCAAGAAGAGCAAAGGCTTTGGCCAGGGATGAACAGATCTTGGAGAAAGGGAGAAAAACCCTGGTGAGAATGACCAGCAACGTCTCCCATGCTTGGAGAAGGCAATGGTTTACCCCATGCAAATTAAACTAGTGGAAAATTAAATCCATGGCAAATTCCTGCTTGGGGAAACTGCTGCAGCACATGCTGGGAATGTCCTGTTATCTAGTTAAAACTTCCATCCATGGATATGTGGCCACCTGTCTATATGCTGCAGTGGGGGACAGGCTTGCGGGGGGAGAGACCTGGAGCCAGACAATGGGATATGGGAAAAGAGGTGGAGGAAAAGGAATCAGGAGAAAGAGAGCTGGGAGAAGTTGGGGAAAAGAAGCTGGGGGAAAAGGAGCCAGCTCTGGCCCCAGGCATGGGAACTAGAGAATGCAACAGAAATGCAGTGACCGTCATGGGTGTTTCTGCCACTATGGGATCATTTGCATCTAGCAAATTTGGGATGCATCAGAAGAATCCCATTTAAGAGCCGCAGGTTACTGGAAGAAGTGCTGGATGGTTGCAGGAGGTGAGAGAGGTTCAAGCTGTTTCATCTCCTGCGGAGCTGCCTTGAGAGAGTCCTTGGCAAGTGCCCAGCTCCAGTGGCAGCAGAGGGGGAGGAATAAGGAGGAAAAAACATTCAGGCAAGAAACCAGATCTGTGTTTCTAAAGCCAGAGGTCACTGTGGCCCATCTCCATCCCTTGCTGGAGCCTGGGGATATCTCCAAAGCAAGTCTGCTCTGGGCCCTGCATGAGGCCACGTGTGTGCCCAGGAGGGAACATGTCCTTGTCCCCTCCTGCCTTTCCACCATCCTAGGACTCTCGGTGTGTCCCACTGGCCCAGCCCATGCTGCAGATGCCAGACTTAACTGTCAGCAGCCCACCACTGGTGATAATGCCAAAGTCCTTACCTCCAGGCTGGAAGTGCAGCTGGAAGTGGAGCTTGGTGGCAGAACTGTGTGTGGCAGGGGTGGAGGAGAGAGAAAAACACCTTTCCCCTGCTCTCGAACCCCTGTCTGTCTCCATGGCCATCAGCACAAGCTTCTCCTGCAGCCCAGGGCCAGCTGTCCCCTGTTCATGGCTATCCTGAGTCCTGCTTGCTCACTACTCTCTGTCTACTAGCATATTTACCTTGGGTACCTGGAAACCAGTGCTGCTTCACCCCCTCTGTGCCATTCCCTCTGCCACAAGCACATTTATTATGGGAATATTTTTACACAGTGTGTCAGACCTTTAAAAATAAGCCTAATAAAAACAGCCTGGTAGTCGGTTGATTAATCACCAGTGTTTTGATGAACTGAAATGCCTTCCCGTTTCCTCTAAATAGACTAAAATGAGCATTGCCATGGCTTGTTAGCATTTGCAACCCTCAAACCCACTCAGATGTTGCCTTAAAAGGCAAAAGAGACTGGGAACTTCTTGCCTGGAATTCAAGCACTCGCTCCAGCGCTGAGCAAGGGATGGGGCCAGGGATAGAGCTGGGGATGGGGAGGGTGAATCTGGAGGTGGAGTGAGAGTCTCAGTTCCTGCCCTGAAAGCCCGACAGCTCATTTTAGGGTAGAAAATTGCTGGTTTAATGGTAGTTATTGATCTGGCTGTTTGTTTAGCAGGTGGAATGTGGGCACAGTTGCCCTGCTGTGCCTAGAGCAGATTTGCAAGGGAAAGGGGAAAGGAGAAAGGGGAACGAGNTTTTGTTTAATATCAATGGCAAAGATTGACAGAGCTCACTTTAAACAATGGAATATTGTCCATCTAGTTCATGCCAGATTCTGTGATGGATAACAGGTTCACCAAGTGTCCACCCTAAACTCCCAGGATATAACCGGCATTTGCTTATTAAATAAACAAAAGGAAGGGGGGAGAGGAGAGGAGAGGAGAGGAGAGGAGAGGAGCTACCCACGAATTCACAAATCCAGTATCCAAGATGAGGGATGGGGCATTTGGTGGCCCAGCAGCTTCTGTTACATCAGTCCCTGGCAGAGGGGACATAAGAAAATACATTTGCAGAAGTTTAGTCTTTGGAAGGGGCCAGCTTTCCTTAGCCTGCAGTTATTTTCAGAGGTATGTCCTGGGAGAGTCCCTCATGGTCCCACCACAGCAGGATGTGCTTGGCTCAGCCAAAGAACAAGATGTGAGGATGGAATCTTGGGAGCATGAACAGCTCCGTGCTGGCTCCAGGGAGGACTACTCCACTGGGGTTCAAGGAGGGCTTGGCTGAAAGGGGGAAGCCAGAAGGCCCCCAAGATCAGAAGGGCATGGAGCTTCTGGAGTGAGTCCGGAGGAGGCCACAGAGATGCTCTGAGGGCTGGAGCCCCTCTGATCTGGAGACAGACTGGGAGAGCTGGAGGTGTCCAGCCTGGAGAAAGCTCCAGGGAGACCTCAGAGTCCCTTCCAGTGCCTAAAGGGGCTCCAAGAGAGCTGGAGAGAGACTTGGGACAAGGGCCTGGACAGGCAGGACAAGAGGCAATGGCTTCCCACTGCCAGAGGGCAGGATTAGGTGGGATATTGGGAACAAATTCCTCCCTATGAGGGTGGTGAGGCCCTGGCACAGGTTCCCCAGATAAGCTGTCTCAGCTGTAGCTGTCCCATCCCTGTAAGTGTCCAAGGCCAGGTTGGATGGGGCTTGGAGCAACCTGGGATAGAGGAAGGTGTCCCTGCCATGGCAGGGCTGGAATGGGATGGTCTTTAAGGTCCCTTCCCACCCAGACCATTCCATGATTCAAGAGTCCAGGAGGCTCCTCTGTGTGGGTGACTGCTGGGAACACAAGTCACGCTGGTCCCCATGAGGAAAGGGGGGTATCAGCAAAAGATCTCAGGCCAAACCTGCACTTGCAGCTCCTGTGAAAGTGGCTCTAGGAACACTGGACTCAACTCAACCTGCAGCCAGGACACTGGCTTGGGTCTCTAATGTTACCTGCAGCTCTAGGGGCTTCTGGAAGCTGAGTGTGAGACATCCTGTGATGATATGAGAACCTCAGGAGCATGACAGGGGAAGCTTTAGCCAGGATTGGATCCATCCCCGTACTGCTGGGAAATCCAGGTTCAGCTCCAAGGTGGCTGATGGTTGTTTCTGCACGTGCACTAAAGCCCACCATTGTGGTTGCTGACAGTTTGGTCAGAGAGAAAAATCAGCAGCATTCTCAGACTGTTCTGGGAAAGCTGCGAAGGAGTTGGAGGAAGTATGTAAACAAGGGTTTGCACCTGGTGTCTATGAACTTGTGGTACGTGAGAACTCATGGTGTTTGTCTTTGGATGTTTCCAAAGGCTGTTGTTCTTCTTTGCACCAATCCACTCTGGGGGGGTGTCTCTAATTGTCTTTGTTTTCTTTTGTTGGACCAATATGGTCCTACCTTGCAAACTAATCTATAAAAGATGAGGTCTTCCTAATAAACTGTTCTTTTCTTGTCTTCTGATACACGAGTATTATTGCCAAGGAGTTAACTCAGCAGCAACACACCATGACCTTTCTGGGCAGGGGACCCACAGTCTCCCTTCCTTCCAGGCAGGACCATGCTGGGTGTCTGGCATGTGCATTTGGCCACCAACAAAGACAGTCCCCCCAGAACCCTGCTCCTTGTAAAGCAACCACAGAGCTGCAGACCTGGGAATACGCCCAGGCCAAGGAGTTGTTCCTCTCTCCCAGCCTCTGCTGGGATAATAAATTCTTCCTGCAGCCTATGGGACATTTTCCAGTTCATCTCTTGGCATAGCATGGCTTAGACAATACCAGCACAACTCCATTGGTCCCACACAAATCGTGAGTGGCTTTTAGAGGTGGAAAAATGGGGAAGTGGGGAAGCCCAGGGATGACGGGAGACCTCCGAGACACAGACAGGCAATTCACCAAAATCTCTTGGTCAGCTGCAGGGGTCCCAGACCAGACTGGTGAGGGAAGGAAATTGAGTTGAGTTAATTGAAGGAGAAGGTTTAGGGATAAGTATGGATTCATAAATATGGATCCATCCACACGCAAGACAATCTGCTTTCTTTGTCTGGGAGGTTTCAGTCTGTCCTACACATGCTGTCAAGCCCTATAAAGTCCCCAGAGCCACTACAAGACTCTGGGATTGAATCCACAGCTCTAATTTTGGGCATCACCCTCTGGAGACTCTTGCCTACCTGCAAGACTCTGGGGACCCCCATGTTCCCTCTGTCCCACCCACCCACCCAAATCCCAGCCAGAGCCCATGAGTGAGGCACCAGCATCCTTCTACCCCTCAGTGTGACCTGGGGCTGAGAAGGCTGAGCATGTGCCCTGTGAGAGCTCCCTGGGGACCAGGATGTCCTCCGAGACTGTCCCACTGCACGGAGAAACTGTTGAGGTGGCTGGGGGCAAAGGCAGGGGGGTTGCAGGTTGTTTGATGTTCCTGGTATTTGCTTACCTGCTCCTGGAGAGGGCTGCTAGAGTCAAGCCAAACCACAACAAGCTGCCCAAGCTCTTTTCCTCCATTCCTTAGCCAGTTTTGAGTAACCTAGGAGCAACTCAGAGCCAAGGAAAGCATTCCAGGAAAGAATGCTGTGTCCTTGGCTGAGTCCTGGGAGCTTGCTGAACCTGGATTGCCAGAGACCTGCAGAGGAAGCAGGACTGCAAGGCTTCTGCTGACCCTGGGACAACCTGGACAACCCTCCTGCTGACAACCCTCACCTGAGAACAAATACCATGGAAAGCTTTGTGGGAGACCCTGCTCACATCCCCAGGACTCCTTGAGAGGATCAGGCAGCAAAGAGTTTCTCTTGGCATGTTTGGACTCTTTTGGCACAAAGGAAGGTTGAAAGGACCTCAGCTTCCAGCACTGGGACACATATGACACCTGGCCATGTTCTGTGTGCTAAAGCCCAGAGAGATGTAAGCAACTCCCTGCCCTGTCCCACTTTACATATTATCCTGTCATTTTAACAAGGAATTCAGCTTTTCCTCTTCCCTTCTGCCCAGACCTTTTAGACCCCAAATATCATTGTGTTTTTGCATGCCTCAGGCCAATGTTTTAAAAAAGTCTCCTTTCTGAGATGCAGAGCTGTTCTCCAGAGACTGGGAGCTTCTGGCCCTGATTTTGTCTCTTTTCTTTTTTTCCTGAATTAAGGCTGATAAGTGTTTTAACTTGGTTTCTTTCAACAGAAGAGCTCCAGCCCTTCCATGGACACACACAGCCATTTTCCAGAAAGTGTAAATCCACTCAATACTCTGCAAATGCAAACATTTTCTCCTCTAACAAAATCAGGTTTCAGAAGTCCAGGTTTTTCACTTCTGTTTGCTGTATTCCCAGCCCTTCTTCTGGCACTGCCATGGCTGAACTGGATATTCCCAAGGTGAGACTTCTCCCAGGTTGTCTCCTCTTCATCAGGAATTAAAAAGGGCAGGGAATGCCAGCAATTAACACTACAAACAACAATTAATACTACAAACTAACACCACCTGTGGGCTGGATTTCTGCCCTGTGCACTATGTGGGAAGCCCACAAAATGCATTCATTTGATTTTTAGGAACAGGAGAATTGCAATTCAACCCTAGCAAGTCTTAATCCTATCTCCATCCTGTATGTCATAACAGCTGGATTCTCAAGGAGCAGAACATTGCTCCCAGCCTCCTGGCAACACATGGACACATCTGCAGGCCCCTTGCTGGTGCAGGTATCCAATGGATCCCATCCCATGGGACCATCACAGACATGCCTTGGCAGTGGGCATCTGGTGCTGGAAGATGATTCCAGGTTCTTGAAGCAGGTGAGATGAGCCAAGCTCCAGGTGCCTACCTGGAAAATCAGACCAATTTTGCTGGTCATTGGTTTGCTGGTCATTCCCTTAAATAGTTTGTGGGAAACAGAAACACCAGCTCCTCAGGCTCTGGCAATGCATGGGAGCTGCATCCCAGGACACAGTACTCAGTGGGCATAGAGCCAGGCATGCTGGGGTCACCATCTCTGGTTCTTGGGAACTGGGGAACTCCCTGTAAGGGAGGAAATGGCAAATCACTCTCCTTGGCAGAGGCTGCTACGGCTGTGCAGGTGCTCATTCCTGCGCTGGGCATGTCCAACATATGCCATGGTGCCCCTGTCAGGAGGAGGGGAGCCCTCAGCAGCATGCAGCAGCATGCAGCATAAATCCTACACAAATACTGTGTGTAAGCCCTGGGCTGCTCAACACATGGTCAAGGGGCTGCACAGGACACCTCCATGACCTGGGCTGGTGCCTCTCCAGTTTGTTTCAGGAAATCACAGACTAATGGAATCACTATGGTTGGAAAAGCCCTCTAAGATCATCAAGTTCAACCATTCCCCCAGCACTGCCATGCTCACTATTAATCCACATCCACACAGCTCTTAAATCCCTCTAGGGATGGTGACTCCACCTCTGCCCTGGACAGCCTATGCCAGCTTTACAATCCTTTCTATGAAGGAAATTTTCCCCAATATCCAACCTGAACCTCTCCTGGTACAGCTTGAGACCCTTTCTTCTTGTCTTTGTTCCCTGAGAGCAGAGCCTGACCCCCACCTGGATGCACCCTCATGTCAGTGAGTTGTGGAGAGCCAGAAGGTCCCCCCTGAGCCTCCTTTTCTCCAGGCTGAGGTCTCCCAGCTCCTTCAGCCACTCCTGGGGCTCCAGACTCTTCCTCAGCTCTGTTCCCTTCTCTGGACATGCTCTAGCCCCTCAATGGCTTTCTTGTCCTGAGCAGCCCAAAACTGTTCCTGGGACTGAAGGTGTGATGCCAGCAGTGCCAGCACGGGGGATGGGCACTGCTCTGGTCCTGCTACCACACCATGGCTGGGACAGGCTCTTGTTTCCACAGCTCCAATTTCTTTCTGGTTTCATCCCTGTTTGCTCCACATTCTGGGCAGAGGAAAGGACAGAGCAGGACTCTTGACCCTCCACTGTGTGTCTGTTCCCCACCATCCCATCCTGCCAGCCACACCTTGACTTCAAAACATGTGCACCGACACTGAGATCCTCTTGCTCCATCCTGCCATGACTCCCACACAGCAAAGGGTGGGATGGAGCCATATGACCGGTTAATCTCAGCATCCTGCTGGGAGCTGAGTCACTGAGATGGTTTTAGCACACAAGTGATGTCACCGTGCTGCGAAAGAGAGGGACACATAATGGACCCACCTCTCCTCCTCCATGTCTATTTATCAGCTCAACATAAACACATATTAAACCTCCTGTGCAGCTCAGCCCATATAAGCTAAATACTCCAAACACTTCCATGGATTTATCTGCATCCCAGTTGTGCTTTATGTAAATATAGAACACAGATTTTTACTCTTTTTTTCCCCCAATTGACTAGAAATCCACAGGTTTTTCCCTGCTTGTGCCCTTAGATGGACAGTGGATCTCCCAGACTTGTGTGTGCCTTTAGTGTGAGCTCCGCATCACTGGAAATGCTTTGTGCTGCAACTTGCCCTAGGCACAAAAGGAAAAGCTTCTGCCCCCAAGGGCATCACAAAAAAACTGATCTGGCTGTGAATGTTTTTCTCACACTATTTTTTAAGGAATGCAGCTCAAACATGTCTGTGTTCTTGCTTCACATTTTTTAGCTGTTCTCCACACTGCAGATCCCTCAGGGAGCTGTCATTGGATTGTTTTTGCTTCTATGTTCACCTTGGAGGGTCGCTTTATCATCTTCTGCAGCTCCTGCTTCTGCTGCTTATCCCTCTTGTGACAGGGTTGTGACTTTTTTAGAAACTCAGAACAAAACACCAGAGCACAAACAACAGTTTTCATTTCTAAGCAATGAGAAGGATCTTCTGGACTTCACAGAATTACTGAATCAATTTGGTTGGAAAAGACCTCTGAGATCATCTAAGTCCCATCTGTGAACAAATTCCCTCACCTTGTAACCCAGCCCAGAGCACTGAGTGCCACATCCAGGCATTCCTTGGACACCTCCAGGAAAGGGGACTCCACTACTGCCCTGGGCAGACCTGTCCAATATATGATCACTCTTTCCATGGAGAAATTCCTCGTGATGTCCAACCTGAACCTCCCCTGGTGCAGTTGAGGCTATTTCCTCTTGTCCTGTCCCTTGCCCCCTGGGAGCAGAGCTTGACCCCCACCTGGCTTCTCCCTCCTGTCAGGGAGTTGGAGAGTGACTTGTGCAGCTGGAGGGACCATCTGTGGCCTCCTTTAAGGACCAAATAGGAATGGCTCAATACTTTTGGTTTTTTTCCAAATGTGTGACTAGTTTGGATATCCCTGGCTGTCATCCATGGAGGAATGCAAAGCCCAGAAAGATGCCAGCTCTATTCCCCTCTGTGTGCTGGTGGAAGTACCCATAGCTTTGCTGCTGCCCATTCCATGGGCCAGAAGCCACTAGAGATGCCTCTGGATCGATGTCCCAGTGTCACCCACCCCTTTCACCTCTTTTGGAGGCCAGAAGCTGTTCAGAACAATAGATTCTGGTCCATTCTCTCCTGTGAGAGAGATTAGGCCCTGGCACAGGTTGCCCAGAGCAGCTGTGGCTGTCCCATCCCCGGAAGTGCCCAAGGCCAGATTGGATGGGGCTTGGAGCAACCTGGGATAGTGGAAGGTGTCCCTGGGCTGGGTAGAATGGGATGGGCTTCAGTGTCCCCTCCCACCCAAACCAGTCTGGGATTCTGGGATTCTTTGGGCTTGATGATCTTAGTGGTCTTTTCCAATCATAAAGATTCTCTGATGAAGGAAAAGAGACCAGGCCAGGACATGGCTAAAAGAAGGGCTAGAGCTGAGAATTAGTGAAGAGTCTTGGAAGGGAGGAGGAATGGTCTTGGCAGTCAATAGAACCAGCTGATAAACAGAACAGCAGAGTTTCAGTATACATGTGTTAAGGACAAACAGGGAAGATGCTTAGGGAATGTTATAACCCCTGCTATACCCTTGTTTGCGAATTCCCTTGAATCTAAACCAGCGAGTTAAATAAGGAGCTTGTTTATCCTCCAGATATTTGCATGAAAAGATGACAAGCTCTGAGCATTAATAAGAAATTTAAATCCTGCCTTGCTTGCCCATGGTGTTGAAGAAGTGCTCACTGCTGAGGATCTCCACTTTCCATGGAGGGAAATCAAATGAGTGGATTAAAAATCACCCAGCAGCAAGTTCCAAGCCTGAGAGAGTTTGAAAGAAAGGTATGACTTTTTACAAAACCTTCCCAAGGTCTTGTAAAAATAAATCCTTCTCCATGGCAACAGGACCTCCTGTCCTCTGGCACTGGCATCCTTCAGATACATAGAATTTGAATGAAATAAACCCTCTGAGCTCACTGCTTTTCCCTCTGCATCCAAACCAGGCCATGAGGAGCCTGTCCAGCCTCCACGAGGAGAGCTTGGGGACATGGAGACATTCCCAGGAGCCTGCAGGGATAAGGATGCATGGACCTGGAACAGGCGGAGGTCTTGCCCGCACAGGAGTGCACTTGGGGAGTGGAATATCTGAGAGGAGGTGAAAACGTGCTGGAAGATAACTGAACCACCTCAGCTTCTCCTGTGGGAAGGGGGTTCAGCCTTCACTAGACAAAATTAGAGGGACCATCTGCACTGTGCACATCTGGCCCTGGTTGTGCACATCTGGCTCTGGCATCCAGCCAGAGTCTTCTCAGAGTCTGTTCAGAGTCTGTTCAGAGTCTTCTCCTCCAGGAAGCTGGTCCCTGGGCTTCCATGGAAAGAGACACCCACAACGTGAGTATCTTCATAAAAAATTTGGTTCGTGGACCTGGAATGACTCCCCTCCATAAGCAGGATAATGCTCCCTCATGCAAATTCCCTGCACTTCCCGGCCATCTGTGCTTGAAGTTGCATGAAATCAAATCAAAACAAGCCCTTTTGGGAGGACTTGGGAACTCTGCTGGGACTGGGACATCCAGGAGTCCTCCCCTTACAGATGAGCTTCAAAGAGCATTTGGACAATACTCTAAGGCACATGGTGGGTGAGATTTTGGGGTTGTCCTGTGAAGGGCTAGGAGCTGGACTCAGTTATTCTTGTGGATCCGTTCCAACTCAGGATATTCCATGATTCTGTGACCTGAGGGAAAGAGGCTCTATCCATTCCCAGGGAAGATGGTGATGCTAGAAAAGGGAAAGCACAAGGAGGGGCTGCCTCTGCCACCAGGTGCTAGGTGTTTTGGGAGCCATCAGGGCACTGTGGTGAGGCCAGGTGGTAATCCAAGGAAAGCCAAGAACAGCTGCAGCTGGATTTTGTGGAATGCTTTGTAAAGTAAAACCTCCTATTGTGGATGTGGCAACCGCTAAGGAGGACTTTTCCACCAAAGCACCAGTCTGTGGCATGTGCGGTTCACATGGAGTTCCTTCCCATGGGATAGCTCTTCTCATCTAGGGCCCATCTAGCAGAAGTTCCCTGAGAGTGTTTAGGGCTGATGAAATGCCAGGGGGAAAGAGCATGGAATTATAGAGATAGTTATGCTTGGAAAGGACCTTAAAGATCATTTCCTTAAAGACCATCATGGAAGAGACCCCACGGATGGGGTATTCTCAGGAAGGGTATAACTGTGCTCCCTGCACAGACATGTGGTTTTTATACATGTCACCAACAATAGAGGAACTGGACCAGCTCCCACAGACCCCATCTCCTCAAACAGCTCAGCTCTCAGAGAAACCCATCCTGCAGGGACAGCTGCAAAGAGCCCCTGTGCCCTGGCACATGCAGCTTCTTCTCTTCTGGACAGAAACCCCAGGCATGATACAAGGATTTCAAGTGACAGCAAGTCAGTTGTGCCCCAGGTAACTCATGGGATCCTGGGTTTGGGTGGAAAGAGACCTTAAAGATCATCCTGTTCTACTCCCTGTCATGGGCAGGGACCCCTTCCACTATCCCACATTGCTCCAAGCCCTGCCCAACCTGGTCTTGAAAACTTCCAGGGAGGGGTCAGCCACAGTGTCTCTGGGCATCCTGTGCCAGGGCCTCACCATCCTCACAGGAAGAATTTCTTTCATTATCTCATCTAACCCTGCCCTCTGGCAGCTTAATACTACAGCACCAAATTCACAGCCTATTTCTAACATAATTTCAGAATTTCTCTCTTTGCCTGTGACACTAAAGAGCCATGAGCTAATAGAAATCATCTCTTCGTTTATCTACTCATGAATATTAATTTAATTCCAGCTCCTGTGAGACATGGACCTAGTTGAGTACATCCAGAGAGGGGCACTGGCCCAAGCCCCACCCCTGAGCCAGGTTATACTTCAACTCATTAGCAAGACAAAATTAAGATTAATTTCTAGCTGCATCACCAACATGGGAATTTGTCTGCCCAGTGTGGAAAGGTTGGGGCAAAGCTCACATCTACTTTGGGATGTTTATAATCTGCTTCCTAGTTACCCAAATTTGTCCTTTTCATCACTAAGAAGATGTGTTATTAAATAGTTAACAACATTTCTAAGTATACCCACGTCTCTCAATATTTAGATGGAAATGGAGGTGCCTGGAGCCAGTCCAAGAACAGGGCAATGACTGCAAGAACAGTGAGATGGGCAGAAACTCAACCTTTCCCTTCAAAATACCTTATTTTGCACTTTGGAGGAATTCCTGCACATCCCAGCTAACACACAACGTCCCACAACAGAGATTCCCATCAGGAGACATGGAAGAACAGCAGGGAGGACATAAGAAGCACATTGAACTTCTGAAGTGAGCCAGAGGAGGCCACAGAGATGCTCTGAGGGCTGGAGCCCCTCTGATCTGGAGACAGACTGGGAGAGCTGGAGGTGTCCAGCCTGGAGAAAGCTCCAGGGACACCTCAGAGTCCCTTCCAGTGCCTAAAGGGGCTCCAAGAGAGCTGGAGAGAGACTTGGGACAAGGGCCTGGACAGGCAGGACAAGAGGCAATGGCTTCCCACTGCCAGAGGGCAGGATTAGGTGGGATATTGGGAACAAATTCCTCCCTATGAGGGTGGTGAGGCCCTGGCACAGGTTCCCCAGATAAGCTGTCTCAGCTGTAGCTGTCCCATCCCTGTAAGTGTCCAAGGCCAGGTTGGATGGGGCTTGGAGCAACCTGGGATAGAGGAAGGTGTCCCTGCCATGGCAGGGCTGGAATGGGATGGTCTTTAAGGTCCCTTCCCACCCAGACCATTCCATGATTCCATGAACTATGGACAAACTTTCTAGTTCAAGGACAAGAATCTGTTCTCCGATTCCTCCTCCCTACTGAAGAGACATCAAAGACACGGTGCCTGGTATTCCTAATTTAAGCATAGAGAGAAACCGTTACAAGTCAGAAGCAGATGTGTGAGTGGGGCAGGGGGTGGGGTGGGTGGGGCAAATGTTTCTGTGATGTCTCTTCAGGAGATCTCCTTGGAGCCTTCTCTTCTCCACGCTGGACACGCCCAGCTCTCCCAGTCTGTCTCCAGGTCAAAGGTCCAGCCCTCAGAGCATCTCTGTGACCTCCTCTAGATTTGCTTCAGAATACTGGGAGCTGTTGATGGAGAAGGGCTGGGATGGACATGTATGGGGTGATGCCTGCACACTCTGGGGGA
>VXBU01013906.1:0-34235 GCA_013400315.1 Bombycilla garrulus | reverse complement strand
TTCATCCTCAGCCACCATCTCAGTCCCCCCATTCTCTCTCCTTCCTCTCATCCAAAGCCCCCCGATCCTCAGCGCCACCATCTTCAGCCCCCCATCTCAGCCTTCCTTCATCTACACCCCCCTCACTCTCAGCCTCCCCCACTCAGCCTTTTCTCACCCTTAGTTCTTTCTCAGTTCTCTCTCATCCTCAGTGTCCTCCATCCTTGGTCTCCCCCTCAGCCTTCTCTCACCCTTAATTCATCCTCAGCCTCCCCTCAGCCCCCAAGTCCTCCCTCATTCTTGCACTCCCCAGGCTCCCCTCACACCCGCAGTGGCCCTGCCCTTCTCCCTCCTCATTTCCATAAGCCTAGCCCAGCCCCCCATGCACTCCATGCCAAGCTGGCAGTGTCTGAATCCTGTCACGGTTCAGCATTGTCTTTGTAGACGTACACAGCCACATTGGTTGTAAGTCAAAGGTTGTATTTGTGGTAATAAAAGGATTAAATGCAAGCTCAGGTGCAGGGTTATTGAATCACTGGCAGAGTTTCTCAGCATGGAGAGGGATTTGAGACAAGGGCTTGGAGTCATAGGTAGGACAAGGGGGACTGACTTCCCACTGCCAGAGGGCAGGGTTAGGTAGAATAGTGAGAAAAAAATCTTCCATGTGTGGTGAGGCCCTGGCACAGGCTGCCCAGAGCAGCTGTGGCTGCTCCATCCCTGGCAGTGTCCAAGGCCAGGTTGGACGGGGCCTGGAGCAACCTGGGATAGTGGAAGGTGTCCCTGCCTATGGCAGAGGGTGGAATGTGGTGAGCTTTAGGATCTCTTCCAGCCCAAACCATCCTAAGATTCTTCTCACCTTTGCAGACAGAGACCTGTGACTGTTCATGAGGCTTTTCCCAAACTTTGCAGGTTGCTCTGCTGACATGTGTTAAGTTTGTCCATAAATATCACCCCTGCCTTTTTATAGCATAAAGTGTCTGGAACATGAGCAAAGTAGATAGTATTTATTAGTAGATTGCTGTGGGCTCCAGATGATCCCAGAATTACAGAGGTTGGAAAAGACCTCTCAGACCATCAAGTCCAGCCTGTGACCTGTTGCCAGTCTGTGACCCCACCTTGTCAACCAGACCAGAGCATTGAGTCCCATGTCCAGTCATTCCTTGAACACCTCCAGGGGTGAGAATTCCAATACCTCCCTGGGCAGCCCCTTCCAATTCGTGACAGTTCTTTCTGTAAAGAAATTCCTCCTGATATCCTCCTGACCCTCCCCAGGCACACTTTGAAACTATGTTCTCAATGCTGTGCAATGGGGATGTTTTGCTGCCAAGCTTTGTGGGGCTGTTGGTGTCCCCCATTGTTCTGTCCCGTTTGTTGCTGGTCCCCCTGTGGTCCCCCTGTTATCCAGCCCCCAGGAGCTGCTATCCTGGGGTCAGGCTGGTTCCCTATGAACCGTTGGCACCGAGAAAAGGCCCCTTTGTTCATTTAAGGTGTGGTGGCCTCTGATTCAGGATGCTGTTGGCCTTGGAGGCAAGATTCACTCCTCTCCCAGGCAGCCAGAGCTGGTCTGTGGCTGTCCCAGAGCCCTGGGAAAAGTGAAGTCTTGCTCTCTGCTCTCCTCATCTCTGAGCAATCTCTGGTGCCATCAGGAGCAGGAACCCGACCTTATCCACGTCATTTCCTTACAGCCATGGCTCCCCTCGGAGTCGGGAAAATAATTAACAGTAATGTCATGCTTGTAGATAAATTCCAGATTAACAATGGAATAATCTCTTTTCTTCTCCTCCAATTCATTGTGAGGTCAAGCAATGCCAGAGCTGGTGGTATTTTGTGTCAGCTCTGAGGGAGTATGGAGGAGCTGACACACAGGCTGGCTGTGCTGGGATCAAAGATGTTCTCTCATTTAAAAGCTGCTCTGAAAAGTTTGGAGAGTAGTTTAAAAAGAAAATTAGGAACCCCAAAGGTAACAGCTAATGAGGTTAAAGAGGGAAGCATTCCATGACTGGAGTCTCATTAACAAGGCTTCAGGAAAAAGCAGCAGTGATTTGTAGATTGGAATTTCTTGACTTTGTGGATAAGGGAAGCCCGATTTACATAATCCATTTAGATTTCCAAAAAGCCTTTTAACTAGATCATTCTTAGAGAGTTAACAGAGGGAGAGATTTGGGATGTTTTATTCAGAATAGAGGGGATGAAAAATCTGCACAGGAGATGTGAGAACAAAACAACAAAAAATCCCTGAAGAAAAAGGATGTGAATTGCTTTTCATCTTGGCATCTTGGACAAGAGTGTGCCTGGAACCTTTTTCTGATGCAGGAAAGAGTGGAAGGAAAATAAATTGTTGAATTATTTAATGCAGTTGGGGTGAGTGGGTTGTAATGAGATGAGGCCATGTGCAGGCAGGGCAGACAAACAGGAAGTGATGAAGGGTAAAATACACCTCTCTGCTTCCTGAGGCTATGTGGTTTTGGGACCTAGATGTAGATGTCACTAGGGACACAGTGGTGACACTTGGGTGGGTCTTGGTGCCTTGGAAACAGCCCAGCGATCCAAGATCCAAGATACCTCTGAGGTGATCTCTGTTTTGCTTGAATGGACTTCAAAGATCCAGAATGCATCAAGGAAAAAACCTTTCCAACTCAGCAGATATGACTTTGAAGTCTCACTTAAATAAGCGGAACTAATGAAAAGGGTGAGTGATTCAAGAAAATGTGTTTTGTGCCAACTAGAAACTCAGTCTTATGGAATTTACTACCTCAGTTCTCTGTAGGTCAAGAGAAGAATGGGATCAGGGAGTTTAAAGCTATTTACACTATGTAAGTAGGGCAAAGCTGGAATTGTGCAGGAGTTTTCCATTATGGAAGTATGTCTCTCTGCCTTGTGTGAGAAGTTCAAGCATTTCTGTATATTTCGTACTTCCCACTCCAGAGAAGTGGGCCAGGAGACTCTGAGAAAGGTTGAGTTTGTTTTGCTGAAACATTCTTGTTTTTTTTGTTGATGCCTGCTCAGTGAGCTGTATGAAAGACAGTATAGCCACCAGGCTCCATCTTCACCCCAGTTACACCAGTGCCAAAGTGCTGGATCCATCCCACTCACACTCACATGAGATATAATATTTTTATCACTATTTTTCTTTTCAGTCCCTGGAGGATAGTGGATGACTGTGGAGGGGCATTCACCATGGGGGCCATAGGAGGGGGCATTTTCCAGGCTATCAAAGGCTTCCGAAATTCCCCAGTGGTGAGTAAAATTGTCTGAAGGTGCATTGACTGCAGTCTTGCCTCCACTGTCCTTCCCCAGGGAGTGTGGCAGTGAAGGGGAAGGAGAATAAATCCTTGTGCAGGGGGCAGGGCTGATTAAAGACCTGTACATTGCTAATCCAGACCATGAGAATCTGTCCTGGCTTAAGATCTGTGGTAGTTCATCTTTTGGGATAAAATTTCTGCTTCCCCATTTGCTCTGGTGGCCCCAGTGGGACACAGGTAGCTCATTCCTCCCTAACTGATGAACATTTCCCTTAGGATGGGGAAGTGCAGCAGGAAAGATCCATCTTGGTTGATCTGCCTGTGGTTCTGTCTGCACGGAGGGACATGGAGCCTGGGCTCTCCTTCCTCTCCTGGCCTTTCCCTTCCTTTTAAAACATGGAACAACTCATAAAGAAAGAATATTTTTCTCCTTCAGATTTATGTTAAAGGGTATAATTTTCTTTAATTAATCTCTTATTTAATCACTACCCTTTTTATTTACTTTTATTACCCTTTAATGCTCAGGTTTGGTTTCAATGCAGGAGTGAATAAACATGGAAGTGAAGTTTTGCTGATTCAAGTTAGTTTTCACTTTCGGGATTTCTGCTGCGAAATTTTGGCTACAAACCCATTGCAGAAACATTTGATAAATTAAGATCCAATTGTTGCTTGAACATTTTTTTAAAAATTTCTCTGACTTCATATATAAGGTGGTTTTGATGTTACTCTGACAATAAGCTGTTGGTTTGAGGTGGGTTTAATAACTGTTTCCAAACTAGTCAGATCCCGCAGACAGTCTCTTCACTTGAAAAGGACTAGTGCTTAATTAGATTCTTAATTTTGCATAAGACTTGTTAAATATACTTCTGAATGATTGTAACAAAAATAAAACTTGGTGGATATTCTTTAATGGTGTTAAAGTGTGGGAAAAGGTATAATTGTTCAGTGGGGTCCTGGGTGATGTGTTAAGTATTGGACTCTGGAAGGATCAGCATGACTTTGCTTCTCTTGGCTACAAAGATACCTACAATTCCACCTGCAGGAATGACTAAACATTGGACAGCTAGTGGAATTGCCCATCAGATAGGAAGAAAAAATTATGCATGTGAAAAATCACTGCTTATTCTGCTAAAATGTTACTGCCTCATTCAGTCCTACTGGGCCACTCAAACTGTGAACCCAAATTGCTTGCCTGGTGACTGTAATTCCCATCTGTACCTGACAGGAATATTGTATGGGAGTGATAAATAGTGAAATAGGTGTAAATCACACTTTGTCTCAAGTCCTCACAGCTGTTGAGGGGGCTCAGAAATGTGTTGGGCCTGTGGCAGGTTTTTGCAATATAGACTCAGCTTGGCTGTAAGATTTTACTTTTTTATTTTAACTGAATTCTCTTATTTTAGGGTGTAAACCACCGTCTGCGGGGCAGTTTGACAGCCATTAAAACCAGAGCTCCACAACTGGGAGGTAATGAATTTTGGGGTTTTGTTGCACAGAATTGACTGTTGTTATATTACAGAGTTTGGGAATGTAACATGGTGCAGCTGCACTGACATCTGAGCCTGAGTCTCATCAGGTTTGTTGGCCCAGGCAATTGGTAAATACAGTTCCAATATATCCGAAACAAGTTTGGTTGGGGAGGAAACAGTCTGTGTTCCTGGAGTGATAAGCTGACAGTAATAACTGGTCATATCTTAAACAGCAGAGCTCCCTGGTGCCTCTTCATGGTGTGGAGGGGGTTAAGATAAAACTGACCCATCCAGCTTAGATCAAAAATAGAACTTGGGGGTGTCTATGCATGTGCTGTAGGATGTTGAACTCCTGAGGCCACAGGAGCAGGGTTGGTTAGGTGTGAGGTGTGACATGACTCTGCATCATTATCTGTGAGAAAAGATGTTAAAAAGTGATAAATCTGAAAGTTCCCTTAGCTAATCTGACTTCATTAGGATGAAAGTTCCATTATAATCACAGTCTGATAAATTTTCTGTAGTTAATTGTAGATTAGTAAGATGATATATAAAATAGGGGGAGAGGGGGTTGATATGTCAAGTTGAAAATTTTTCTATATTGATTTTAACCTGTATTTGGTTCTTTATGAGTTTCAATTTACTTCATGTCTGAAGGGGAGCACAGTAACACCACAGCATGTGTTGTGCAGCACAACTGGCTGTGGTTTGATTTGGAACAGGGAGCTTTGCTGTCTGGGGAGGTCTCTTCTCCATGATTGACTGCAGTATGGTCAGAATGAGAGGGAAGGAAGATCCCTGGAATTCCATCACGAGCGGAGCCCTGACTGGAGCCATTTTAGCTGCAAGAAGTAAGAAACTGGGGATATCAGTTGAAAATCTGTTCTCAAATGTACAAATGTACAGCAACAGTCTGTGACACTCAAATTGGAATTTGCTGTCTCAGACACTGAAAAATAATCTGAAACTTTTTTCCTGTGCTTAGGAAGGTAATAATCAGGCTCCCAAATGTTCCTGTTGTTCCTTGAAGGGAGGGCGGGGGGAGTTCCCCGATACTTATCCTTTAATGCAGTTTACTGTACACAAAATTACTGCTCCGAGTCTGCTTTAGGAGAGATTAAGGCACAAAGAGGGTGCTGAGGCCCTGGCCCAGGTTACCCAGAGCAGCTTGTGGCTGTCCCATCCGTGGAAGTGTCCGAGGCCAGGTTGGACGGGGCTTGGAGAAACCTGGGATAGTGGAAGGTGTCCCTTCCCATGGCAGGGGGTGGAACAAAATTATCTTTAAGGTCCTTTCCAGCACAAACCAGGCTGGGATTCAATGTTTTATAACAAGTAGCAAAGAAATTCAGTGTTGGTTTATGCTTTTCATTGCCAGATGGCCCTGTTGCCATGGTCGGATCTGCTGCGATGGGAGGAATTCTCCTGGCCCTGATCGAAGGAGCTGGAATTCTGCTGACAAGATTTGCCTCCACTCAGTTCCCAAACGGTAAGGAGCCAGCAGAGGATATGCCCCTGGCAGTCATCTTATCCTAGAGTGAATTTGCACTGCCCTGCCAGCTTTTGTGGCTGTGGAAAGCCAAGGAGGAGCTGCAGGTGCTGATGACATGAGATTATCAACAGCTGCTTCCCGCTGGGAGACTGGAGGTGGCATGGCTGAGAGCAGGGATATCCCTGCTGTCTCTGGCTTCTGCCACACACCTAGCACATGGTGGCAGAAGTGTTTTACTCAGGGGTGGAACACAATGGTTTGAGGAAATGGCAGGCAGCAAGATGTGGAAAAAGGGTGGTTCTGGCAGGCTGTGGTCTGTGTGGGGAACCCCGGGATAAATGAGAGCATGAACACCTGGCAGGTACAGATACACTATTTCCAAAAAGGGTGGTGGTGATTCTCTTCTTAACTTCTTCAATATCTGTATCTCTTTTCTTCTTTCCCAAGTAAAATGCAAGCAGAACTCTCACCGAGTCAGAGACTTTTGTGTGAATGCTTCCTGTGGAAAATGCTAAATATCGCTGTCATGGAACTCCAGACTGGTTTGGGGTGGCAGGGACCTCAAAGCCCATCTCATTTTACCTCCTCCCATAGGCAGGGATACCTTCAACTATTCCAGGTTGCTCCAAACCCCGTCCGACCTGGCCTTGGACACTTCCAGGGATGGGGCAGCCACAGCTTCTCTAGGAAACCTGGTCCAGAGCCTCACCACTTTCACAGAGAAGAATTGCTTCCCAATATCCCATGTAACTCTGCCCTCTGGCAGTGGGAAGCCATTGCCCCATGTCCTGTGATTCCAGGCTCTTGTCGAAAGTCCCTCTCCAGCTCTCTTGGAACCCCTTTAAGCACTGGAGGGGGCTCTAAGGTCTCCTCAGAGTCCTCTGCTCTTCAGGCTTAGCATTGCCAGCTCCTCCAGCCTTTCCTCATAGGAGAAATGCTCCACCTCATTTTGGGAAGAACACAAACCACTACTGCTGGACGAGTAGCAGGTCGCTGGTTCCCAAGTGAATCCTCTCCTGGGTTTGTTCACTAATATTCTTCATCCATCCTAAACTATGACAATTTCTGTTCTTTAAAGATGCTTGAAAATTAATCTGCCTTGGAGAAAGGCAGATATCTGTCCATGGCAATTAATTCTCACTGGGTTGTCCCACCATAGCTGTGTTGCTCCCTCCAGCTGCAGGCAGATCTAGGATCAGGAAGTGGACTCCACACTTGTTCTGTTTCACTGGTTGCTTTATTGTCAGGAGAGAAGTGGATTGTCTTTGGAGCAGCTTGCGCAGCCTACTTTTCCTAAAAGAGAGCTGAAAAGGGGCTTTGGACCAAGGTCCTGGAGTGACAGGACACAGGGAATGGCTTCCCACTGCCAGAAGGTAGGGTGAGATGGGATATTGGGAAGAAATTCTTCCCTGTGAGGGTGGTGAGGCCCTGGCACAGGTGACCCAGAGAAGCTGTGGCTGCTCCATCCCTGAAAGTGTCCAAGGCCAGGTTGGGCAGGACTTGTGAAAACCTGGGACAATGGAAGGTGTCTGTGCCCATGGCAGGGGATGGAACTAGATGGGCTTTAAGGTCTCTTCCAACCCAAACCAGTCTGTGATTCTATTCAACTTTTGAAACGTTTTATGAAACCCAAACCATTCCAGGAGTTATGATTAATTTTAAGAGGGATTTATATGAACAAACCAGCTGTGAATTCTGTTAATAGGAAGAATCTCCTGCATTTTGGTATTTATTTGCCTTTTCCCCTGTCCCTGCTCCAGGCCCACAGTTGTCAGAGGATCCCTCCCAGCTCCAGACACCCCCGTTCAGCGACTACCGACAGTACCAATGATGGTCCCCGTCCACCTCTTCCTCCTCCTCTTCTTTCTCTTCCTTCTCTCTTCCTGAATGGTCCCGCCTGGAGGATGCGGAGAGGGTTTGTACTTACACCAGTGGTTGTCCTTTACACACCATGCCACGAGGACCTGCAGCATTTCTCAATGTTAAGCTGCTCAGGAGAACTTTTAGAAAAAAAAAATCTATTTATTCCTGATATATTCCATTGCTGTAATGTTACACATGTCTGGTAGAATACAAGGAGGTTTGAGACAAGGACCAAATGGAGTCTTGTCATCCTTTGGACACAAACTGGAGTGAAAGTCTTGGAGTCTCCCCTGGGATGTCGCACATGCAGTGAACGCAGCTGGAATGTAGCCTCTTCCTGTCAGATTTAGGTTATGGGGCTGAAGGGGGAAGCATTGCACCTGCTGCCAGCACAGCCTCCTGCTTTTTATCTTGCATCCTGGCCTGAGCAGTTACCACATCTACTCTGTGGTTTGTCCTTAAACTCCAGCTGTGGAAGCTCCTTCCCTCTTGCCAGCAGTTACAAAATCACATCCAGTGAGGTTTTCTGTTGTAATTTGTTAACTCATTGACACTATTGCTCGCTGGCAGTTCCTGATACAGTATCCAGCCTGGGGGATTCCCAAAGCTGGGCCACATCAAACAGCTCAGCAAAAGGACACCCCCACCTCTGGGGGGATGGCAGGGACAGGTGGCAGAGGGGCTGTAGTGGCTCTGCCCACACACTCCTTCACCCGTAGGTCCAGCAGTGGCCTTCAGCTGCCTGAGCTGGGCTTTATGGTTCTGGCCTCCAAACTCCCTGACAGTCACTGTTCCCCTTTGCACTAGGAGAAGCCTCTGACTGGGGCACGGTCCTGCACTGCCCCCACCCTAGCCAGGCTGTAACACTTCTGCCCTGCTGAGCCCAAAGGGAAGTCGCAGCCCCAGAGCTGTCACCAGGCAGGGCTGGGTTTCCTGCCCTGTCATCTCCACAACACCCCAGTTTCTTGCTTTATTCCAGCCACGTCCAGAGTCCACCCCAGCTGGAGGGATCCCACTGTCCCAGGGCACTCCTGCCCCGCTCCTGGGGTGCTAGACCTCTCTTCCCCCACCCCAAAAATGGACACGGACACAGTGGTGACACTGAACTACTGACCTTTTTATTTCAATCAGCTACAGCAGCTCTACATTCCCTACAACACTGTCCTTCCTCCCTCTCCCAACAGTGAGGGAGCCAAGGACTGCGGTGGCAGCGCGTTGTCTTAAAGCTTAGTATTAAATATTAAATATTCTTTCATTTATGTTTACATTACTTTGTCCAGGAAAACAAAACAAAACGGACAATTAAAACTTTAAATTACATGAGGATGTGCCCGTGCCTGGGGCTGCCCCAACCAGGCACTTCCGTGGGGGATATGCAAAACTCTTGATGCGTAAGGAGCAGGATGTGCTCAGCTGTGCAGGAGGAGGGAGCTGTTCCCTGTGCTGTTGGAGCAGCAGGTGATCCCGGTGCAGCTAAAACACTGTCTGGAGGAGTTCGGAGCTCCCTGCACCCCCAGTGCAGTGCGTGGGGAAGGGGGTGAGGATTTGGTCAACAACTTTGCTAAAGGATTTACCCATTTCTTATTTTTTTGTTTCTTTAAAAAAAAAAACCAACCCCAAATGGTTTTGAGTCTTTCTTTGATTTTAGCAAAGACAAGAGTTTAAAAAGCACTTAGGAAGCTTGTACTAAAACCAGATGCTCTCAGAGGAGAGAGTCATCTGTGCACCCCCCTTCCAGGCCGTAGCGGAATTCCTGTAGGTTGGACACCCCATAGAAGTGGACAAAGGCTGCAGCCACCACTAGCACGTGAAAGATCTGATGAGACTGGAACTGCAGGGAAGCAAAAAAGCCTTTAGACCAGACCAAAGGGGACAGCAACACCATCAACACCTCCTCCTCGTCTTCTTCCTTGCTGCTCTAGGACTGTCCTCTACCCTCTGCTCCCTGCTCTGTTGCAACTAGCAGTGATTCCCAGTCTGTACTTTGTGCTGCCCTGCCCATGCACAGAACCTGTTCAATGTCTGCCTGCCAGTATGTGCTAAAGCACAGTCAGACACCCCCAGCTTTCCCCTCAATGCCCCCTCCCCTGACCCCAGAGCTGCCCCCAGACAACCTGTTCACCCCCACACTCACCCAGATGTCGAACTTGCCCGGGAAGAAGCGCTCAGGGATGCGGGCAGCGTAGAGCCCAGCGCCAGTGATGTACATCACAGCCATGAGGAAGAACCAGCCCATCTGCCCCACCGTGGTGGCCTTCACAAAACCCTCGGCGATGGTGAAGTGCATGGTGGGCACAACCCCGCTCAGTCCCAGCCCCAGGAACACGCCTGTGGCCCAGAGAGGAAGTCAGGGAAAAGAGCTCAATGTGGAGCGGGAGCTGCTCCTCCCACTAACTCCCCTTGATCCCTCATCCTGTGCTAGGGAAGCAGCTTTTCTCCACTGAATCCATAGAATATCTCGAGCTGGAAAGGACCCATAAGGATCAATGTGTCCAACTTTTGGCCCTGCACAGAAGATCCCCAAACAATCCCACCCTGTGCCTGAAAGCGTTGTCCAAACACTCCTTAAATTTCTTCAATCCTCATGGCACTTCACAAAATGAGTGATCCACAGCTCACATCCCAGGCAAACCAGCCCTGTGCTCAATGGAAGGCTGCAGCAGCTCCTGCTCCTGGCTATAGGAATGGACATTTTGGAAGGTGCCAGCTCTTTGGATTGTACTGGGAACACAGCCACCTCTTCCATGAAAGTAATTTTTTGCAGCTCCTGAGGAAGGAGCTCAGCAGCAGCTGAAATGTTCAACTCTGACCCCTCTGATGAGTTGGCAGAGAACAAGTGGCACCATGGTGACACTGGCCTGGAGAGGCTCTGGGTGGCACCTGGCTGGATCCTGCTTGCACTGGAGGCACAGGATGCAGTGAGGAGGAGCCATGGGGCCATGAGTCCTGCCTGTCCCCTGCCCTCATCTGAGGGCTCTCAGGTGTCCTCTGTCTCAGCATGGTCTTTCCTCACTCATGTAGCCAGGACAGTGCTCTGAGAGACCTTTGCTTCAGGACCCCTGGGAACTGGGGAGGGAGGTGTCTCTTGTTGCTGATGGAACCTGCTGTGGGGGTAAATTGGGGTGTGGGGCTTGAGGCAGCCCCCCACTCCACCCCCAGGAAGGGAGGGATGAGCCAGCGTGTCCCTGGCAGGGAGAAGCTCAGAAATGCCTTCTTCCCCCACCCCAGCTGCAGGTTCCTGCTGCTAAACTGCTTCCCAGAGACAGCAGAAAAGGCCCCAGACTGCCCAGGGCTATTTTAAAACTCCAAACCTCAGGTTCTGCTCAGGGGGAATGAATCCTGCAGCTGCCCAGAACTTCAAAGTGCCTCCCAGGACTCGAGAGAGGAGGGAACTCCTACCTGCTCTGGTCTGCCTGTGCTTGGGGGTGGCAAATCGGTCCCACTGTGCCACAATGATGGCAGAGATACCCAAGACACAGACGATAGAGAGGTAGATGAGTCTTGGCTGTGGGGAGCAGTAGAATGAGTAGTAGAGCCACGGGACGAAGCTCCCCATGATCAGCAGTGCAATTCCTGAATAATCCAACCTGCAGCCAGGGTGCAACAACAGAGAGCCACAGGTGAGCCCCAAAATCCACCCCCTCTCTTGTGTGGGAACTCTCCAACCTGCACCTGAGTGGAGTCACTGGGCAGGAGGGGGTGTGCTGGGATCCCATCAGGGCAGGTGCAACAGGGGAAAGGGCCTGGGCACAGTGGGAACGCTGGAGAGGGGCAAGAGGAAGCTGGAGCTCAAACCACTGGGAACAAATCCCTGTGTGGATCTGTGATCCTCAACTCTTCTCACCACCAAAACATAGCCCCTGCACTGCCCCCACTGCTTTCTCAGGAGCACCAAGACATTCCTGCTGGATTTGTTCTGGAAACAGGATCCCATGGGATCTCTGG
This sequence comes from Bombycilla garrulus, assembly GCA_013400315.1. Taxonomy (NCBI): domain Eukaryota; kingdom Metazoa; phylum Chordata; class Aves; order Passeriformes; family Bombycillidae; genus Bombycilla; species Bombycilla garrulus. The sequence goes on along the minus strand of VXBU01013906.1, from coordinate 22,251 downwards.
GGGTTGTGCAAAGGAGATGGGCAGGATTCCCAGCAAGCAGCACCCAAATAAATGCCTTTAACAGCCATGTGGGAGCAGAATGTCACTTAAGAGCCTCACTGCAAATGTTGACGGGAGCTTGACTCTTGGAGCAGCCCAGGAAGAGCCGACCAGCCTTCCCATTCTGCTGGGAATCCTGTTTGTGTTCCTTGTTTCCATTTGGTTTCAGTACAAACCGGATCCAAAACAGAGGTTTTTAAAAGCATCCAGTAAACTGGGACCTGCCAAACTGGCCATGGCCCCCAGCTGCCCAGTGACAGAAACACCCCATCTCAAATCACTGCTATGAGAGGCACATAGCCTGTTGCTTTGGGAGCACAGAGGCCATTCCCTTGGGAGCCAGGATCCTGTTCTCTTGTGAGCTGCAGAGTCCCAGGATCTTATCATGCACCCTGACCCTGGCATATTTAAGGTGCTCAGGCAAAAACCCTCCAGAACCCTATGGTGGTTCCCCTCAGTTCAGCGTTAGATTGGGTGGACACTCCCTTCCCCCAGGGACAAAACATTTGGGAACACAGTGCTTTTCCAAGAGAAAGCGCTGCAAGAACACAAAACCTCCCAGGAGACCACACAACCACACTCGTGCTGACTCACTTTGAAAAAGTCCGCGAGACTTTCTCCGAGTGACAGTAGACAGTGTGGAAAAGCCAGGAGAAGCTGAGGCACAGCACTGCTCCCAGGAAGAACATCCCAAACACCACCTTCTCTTGGAGAGGAGCCATGAAGTACATGTTGGGCCGCAGCATGGTCAGGATCCCCAAGCAGAGGAACAGAACAAACCCTGCAGGAACACATGGAGAGGGAAATCAGGGAGACAGTGGGGGAGTTCAACTGAGCCAGGATAGGAACAGCCCTGGCCATGCTCTGGGAGGTCCTGAATGTATTCTAGGGGTGCTCAGTAACCCACAGTGGGTCCTTGGCTGAGACCTTTGTTAGTGCAAACAAGAAGGGCTGGGGTCAGGGGAAGGGACAGGCACAGGACAAAGAGCCGCTGAGCTGCTCTGTTTCACGGGGTCATGAAATCACAGACTGGTTTAGATAGGAAGGGGACCTTAAAGCTCACCACATTCCATAGGTAGGGATATCTTCCACTAGCCCAGGTTACTCCAAGCCCCCTCCAGCCTGGCTGTGGACACTTCCAGGGATCCAGGGGCAGCCACATCTTCTCTGGGGAACCTGTGCCAGGGCCTCACCATCCTCACAGGAAGAATTTCTTATACTATCCAACCTAACCCTGCCCTCTGGCAGTGGGAAGCCATTCCCGCTCATCCTGTGACTCCTGGCCCATGTCCAAAGTCCCTCTCCAGCTCTCCTGAAGCCCCTTTAGGTGCTGGAAGGGGCTCTAAGGTCTCCATGGAGCTTTCTCTTCTCCAGGCTAAGGATTCCCAGCATTCCCAGAGCAGGAGAGCTCCAGCCCTCAGAGCATCTCTGTGGCCTTCTCTGGACTAATTTCAGAGGAACATCCTCTGAGGCGTCCCTGTTTTGCCCAGGACACATTTCCCCGTCCCACTCCTGCAGTGGCTGAGCCCAGCCCTTGGTCCCTCTTTGCCAAGGGGCTCCAGGAGCTCCAGGCACTCCATGTCTGATCCTCCTGCATGCACAGGATCCGCACAGAGAACCCTGTGACGCAGCACCGAGCCCATTCTAACCCTAATGCAGGGTTCTGAGCCCCTCCAGCCCCAGGGCTCCCCCTTCCCTGCAGTCACCCAGCAGGTGTGTCCAGATGTTGCCTGTCTCGGTGTGTATCCGGAAGATGCTCCGGAAGCAGGCACGGAAGGAGGGCATGGGGGGCCGGTGTCCGTGCAGGAGGTAATCATTGTCCTTGAGCCAGTCGGGCAGAACATCGTACGGGATCACGCGCCAGCGTCCTTCCCACACCTGCACACACCAGGGAGATCAGTGCAGCCCAGAGTGCCACTGCCATGGGGAACAGCCCAGCCCTGGGATGCTCCTCAGGGAGAGGAAGTTTGGCTTCTCTAACATCAGGTGCCCTGTGGCACCCTGTAAGCCACACACCCACGTCCTGTACTTTACTCCCCATCACCCCCCAGGGAGTGATTTTACCCCCACCTCAGTTCCCACAAGGACTGACTCCCAGCCACCAAAAGGGAGTGATCTCAGGACCCCTCAGGGAGTCAGGGGTGATTAATACCCTCAGCTTTAACCCTTCCACACCCACAGACTGTTCCCTGTGGTGAGAATTCCCGTTTGATCAGGGAAGAAGCATAGGAACCACAGTGACTGCTGGCACTGGGTGACACCCTGGCCAACACTGTGGCTTCCAGGCCCCACCCAGGCCCGAAGGAACACCGGGATTGCTCCTAGGTCCTCACCATGGCTGGGCCAACCCCCATCCTGTCCATCTCCTTCCCACACTGTTCCCGGGAATGCTGCTGAGAGCAGCCCCGCAGAACTGGAGCCAGCTGTGGCCACATGGAGCCTTATCTGAACACATCCTGTCACCCCAAACCCTGGGATTGGTGAATCTGCTCCAAAATCTAGACTGAGGGATTGCCTGGTACAGGCTCTGGCACCTTGTACACGAACTCTTCCATCTTCTCCATGGCATGGTGAGCCTGCAGGGGCAGGGTCAGCACTCGCACCACCTCCTCCTCCTCCTCACGGGCTGCCGGGCACGGTGGGTCCTCAGCCTGCAGGGAGAAGAGCCAGAAGGGAATCGCTCCAGCCCCCGGGAGAGGAATCATCCCTGCTCTCCCGAGAGCACGTGGGGCTTCATCCCTCCGAGGGGATGGGCAGGACCTACTGCTCAACCCTCGTTTATGCAACACGCTGCTGTCTGACCCATCCCGGGCAGGCTAATCCCAGATTTATCCTGTCGAAAAATGGGATTACCAGCAGGGATTTTCATCCCTGCAACCAAGGCTGGAACGGCCGCTCGGCCCAGCCGGGAGACCTGAGCAGAGGAGGCTCCGAGCTGGGAACGCTCTGGATCCTGGCACAGCTCCCGCTCTCCTCAGCCGGGAAGATGATTCTCTGCCCTGTGAAAATGCTGGAGCACTGGAAACACCCTGGGAACACCCGTCACAGACACTGCGATCCCGGTGACATCCCTGCGAAGGACTATCCCGGCTCCATGCCTGCTCGGCAGGAGCAGAGTTTGGGCCGGCTCGGAGCACGGACGGGCTCTAGGAATGACACGGAGCTGTACTCCTCCAGTTATTAATAGGATAACACTCCCGGCATAATCCACGAGGATGGAGCGAGGAGACTGAGACAGGCTCTGGCTCTAGCCCCGCCCAGGGATTGCGGAGGGGCTCACGCTGGCCGCGCCGGTGGGTCCTTGGTCACCCTTCTCCTCTAGAAGCGGCCCCAGCTCGGCGAGCTCCAGGTGCGCCCGTTCCCGCTCCCGGTCCCGGCCGGCGGCCGCCAGCCCGCTGCCAGCCCCGGCGGGGGCCTTGCGGGACGCCATCGGGGCGGCGGGTGCGTGCAGCTCCGAGGCAGCCAGTGAAGGTCTTTCCGCGTCCTTCTGCCGCCGCGCTGGGGAGAGGGAAGAAGCACAGTTACCGGGACCGGGGAACGGCAGCAGGGCTCTCCCCGGTGGGCTGAAGCAGCGGACCCCCGCTCCCCCACCCGTCCCTCACCGGCCGCTACATCCCGCGGGCGGCGGCGGCGGCACGGGAAGCAACGCTGAAGGAACGGGAACACACAGCGCCGCTTCCGGCCTCGGGGCCACGCCCCGACAGGGCGCTGTCCGGGCAAGAGCCCTCGATGACTGGTCAAAATCACTGTCTGTCTCTCCTTTCTCCCGCCCACCGGCCACCGCCCGCTGCGATTGGCCGAGCCGCCTCGCTGGGGTGCCGGCGGAAGGCGCTCTGGCCGTGCCGCGCAGCTTTGTGGCTGCGCGCTCGGCTGCCCCCTGCTGGCACCCCGGGGGTGCGGGGGAGACAGAACCCGAGGGTCCTGGGGCTGCGGCCGCACTGATACCGTCTTCAAGTTGAATTATCTGCCCCCAGGATGAATTCTCCCTCTCACCTTCTGCAAACGTAACTGTCGTAATTCAATTTCTCCATCAGAAGAAGCTGTAATGAAGAAAAGAACTTTTGTGTTTCAAGCATTGAGTAAAGTCACATCACCAAAATAAATTTGCATTAGGCAGGAGAAGGCTTTAGATAGGCGGGTTCATGTAAATTTTACTCTGTAAAAGATTTAACCTTTACCCCTTGGTGTACTTGATTTGTGGAAACTTCCTCTTTGTACCTGGTGCAGAATAAATAATGTTTCCTTTCTAACATCACTCTGTGTTTAGAGAGCTCCTAAAGTTGGCAACGAGAGGCAACAGACCCTACCATCCATATGGGATGTCCCTAGGATGTTCCAACAGCCGATAACCCCCCCAGTACCACCTACCTGCCCCTGTGGCCATTGAGGGCTTCCCCAAATGGCCACAGCAATATCCAGTTGCTGAGGTCATCCCTGGCCTGGTGGGGTGGCTTATGTTTCCCTGCCCACAGGTTTAATTTCCCTGGCTGACAAGAGCCAGAGACTCCTGGCTGCCGGAAGCACAATGGTGGATCCTGTTCCGCATCAATCATTTATGGCCTCGCTGCTGGAAGGGATTTCTTGGGGGCTGCTGGAGTGGGAAGGGGGGAGGGATTTTCTGACCTTGGTGATGTTATATAGGTGCTGGCAGCACCAGGGAAGGTTGGAGGCACCTGGGTCACCCGCTATCCCTGCAGGGTGAGTGAGGGCTGAAGGGAACACAGGATTTAGAGAGGACATGGGTTTGGAAGGGACCTGGAATTTGTAGGGGACATAGGATTTGGTGGGGACACAAGGTCTGTAGGGGACATGGGTTTGTAGGGGATACAAGATTTGTGGGGGACACAAGAGTTGGAGGGGACACAGGGCTTTGACAGGACACAAGACTGGGGACATGGGGTTTGAAGGGGACATGTGGTTAGGAGGGCCATGGATTTGGAAAGGACACAGGTTTGGGGCTTTTTGGTGTCATGAGACATGGTGGGGATAGAAAGTGATCTGGGAATTTTGGGAGGCTGCATTCCCCCACATTCTGCTGGAGCCATGGGGTCCAGGGCAAGTATGGGCTGGCTGTGGCCAGGGCTCTGCTCTCCCTTCCATAGGAACAAACACTGCTGTGTCCCCATGGATGTCTTGAGCTGCATGAAGTACCTGATGTTCATCTTCAACGTGCTGGTGTTCGTGAGTCCACCTGGGCCCTGTTCGGTGCAAGGGTAGAGGGAACCTGTGCCTGGGGAACAACACCTCCAGCTGGCTCAGGGGTGGGTGGCACTGGTCCTAGGGAGGGAACCAAGGGTTGAAGCATCCCCTATCCACATGGGCTGACATTTCTGTCTGGCTCAGGGGTAGGTGACACCTATTCCCAGGGAGGGGATCAAACCTTGCACATCCTCATAGCCCATGATCATGTCCTGACCTCCCCCTGCAGGCTGGGGGGACATGCCTGGCAGGCATGGGAGTCTGGGTGGCTGTGGACCCAGCCGGTTTCCAGGACATCGTGGCCACCAGGGCTATGCTGAGAGCAGGCACGTGGCTGCTGCTGGCCGTGGGCATCGCCCTGTCCCTGCTGGGCTTCCTGGGCTCTGTGGGGCCCTGTGCTGGAGCCGCCCGCTCCTACTGCTGGTGAGGGAGGGAAGGTGGGTGGGAAGGGGCTGCAGGATGTGGGCAGGGGGCACTGGGGGCAGGAGTCATGGGCTGGAGAGTGGTGGGGGAGGCAGGTGTTCCTGGAGTAGCCAGGAGCTGGTGTTCCTCATCCTCAACATGTCCTGCCATCCACTCCCCACCTTGTCAGTTTCAATTTAGAGCCCAGAGGATTTATAAAGCCACGAAATAGGGTCAATTCTCTCTGAAGCCACTGGCTTGTCCCACATGGCATTTCCAAGATAACACCACTGTTGGTGAGGGGCAGAAATGCCCCCCCCCCTTTTTGAGCACCAAGACCCCCATTTCTTCAGCATCCCTAGTCCCTTGCAGATAGCACTTCTTTTTAACCCCTGCCTTGCAGCCACAGTGGTCAGAAATGTGGCATCTGTCCCCATGAGCTGTACACACACCCCTGGTCTTGGGGACACAGCGCGCAGGCAGGGCTGGTGCGGAGGAGGGCAGGGATAATGTGAGCAAGCTGTTTGTGGGATCAGGCTGGTCTCTGACTCCTTCACCTGCTGCCTTCCAGTTCTTCATCCTCGTCAGCCTTGTCTTCCTCATGCAGCTTGTTGGGGCTGTTCTGCTCCTGGTGCACTGGAAACAGGTACTGACACCATCCCCAGTGTCACCAGCTTCCCTCTGTCACACCATGGCCATGGTTTAGAGTCCACCAAGTGACTGGAGCTGGTGTAGAGACACCCTTCCCCTCACTCCCATCACCAGCACCTCAATATCAACCTCAAAGCAGGTGGGGGGGGGGAATCCACTGGGTGGCCAAATTCCTTCAAAAGGAGCTAGTGCTGAGCAGAGTGGGAGAGGAACAGTCCCAGCCCTGGCACCAATCCCACAGGTTCAGCCTCAGCACTTCCTGTCTGAGCTGCAGAGGAACTATGGTGGGGATGAGGGTGCTGAGGTCTTCTCCACAGCCTGGAACACCCTCATGGTCACGGTGAGCAGCTGGGAAGCTCCTGGGGGACACACAGGATCCACCAAGGATGACCATGGTGATGGTGTTTCCCTTCTGTTCCAGTTCTCGTGTTGTGGTGTTTTAGGACCCGAAGACTTTGGGAACGGCTCCCGCTTCCAGGAGCTGCACCCAGGGATGCCATGGCCACAGGCATGCTGTGCCCGGAATGGGTTTCTGCAGGTGGGAGAGCTCCTGGGCTGGGAGCAGTGTCAGGACAGAAGCCCTGGCTACATCCATGAGCAGGTACGGCACAACTCTGCTGTGTCTGTATCCCTGTCCCAGCCTCAGCCCTTCCCAGAGCATAAGGGACAGAAGCCTGGGACATTGTCTGGCTGTGGTTCCACAGCTCAGTGGCTCCCAAAATCTTCAGCTTGTCCTGCCCCACAGGACACACCACATATCCCTCTGCAACCTGTTCCCCCTCTGGGTTCCCTGTGGCCATGGGGAACACGTGAGTCCCTCCCTCCTCTCTCTGCCTCAGGGTTGCTTCTCCACCTTTGGCAGGACCCTGCAGAGGTACATCTCCCTCCCTGGCACCTGCAGCTTAGTTGTGCTGGGCATTGAGGTAAGGAGCAGGGCTGGGGACAGGGCAGGCAGAGCGTCTACTCTGTGGCAGGAGGGTTGTTCAGTGGGCAAGGAGAGCACAAAGGGGCTCAGGTCTGTCTCAGGATACAGAGCCTGCTCTCTGCTGCAGATGGGGCAGGTGAAGGAACAAGGGAGGGTTTGTTTTACTCCCCCTCGATCTCCTCACCTTGGTGTCCCTGTGTAGCACCAGAACAGCTGGCCCAGGCCCCTCGAGGGGCACAGTGATGGCCCAAGGGCAGGGATCCTCCAGCCCCTCTCTGCTTCCAACTGCAGTCAGGCCCAGCCTGGCCCGGCCCTGCTATGGAGCTGACCCTCTCCCATCCATCATTCCAGATCTTTGCCATGTTCTTTGCCTTCTGCCTTTATTACAAGTTCGACTGAAGGGGACAGGGACATGCCCGGGGCTTTGGGAGCAGCTGAGGACATGGCCTTTATTCACCCAGCAGAGATCAGCTCATCACTGATCTTCATTGCTTCCCAGGCACTGGGAACCTCACCGAATCCTGTCTCTGCTCCAGAAACCGGCCTGACTCACTTTTCTGGGAGCAGGGACAGGACATGGGTCAAATTCCCATCAAGAAGCCTGCAGAGCGAGGCCAAGCACCTGACTTGCTCCTACTGCAATCTGCTGCCAGCCCTCATCTTCAGATCTGTGGAAACAGCAAGAATTGTCCTCCTTAGCCAAATCCTCTTGCACTCTTTATCCTGCACATTACATCACTGACATCCTGCTTTTCCACATCCATTCTCCCAGATCTCTGGGAATCCTTGGGGCTCTTCCTCACCTGCCATGAGCTGCTTCTTGCCACTGGCCACCTCCTGGAGTCACAACACAGCCAAGACACCATCCAGGTTATCCTAAATGGTCCAACTGGAACCTAACAGACTGCTCTAGAGAGCCAGAGTTATAATACTTGAGTTTAATGATTTAGGACCTTGAGGTTACATGGAAAACTAAGCCTTTCCTCAGAAAGGATTCCCACAAGCTGGTTCTGACCTGTTTGCTGGTCAGTTCCTGCTCTTGGTTGTGAAAATAGAAACTGAATTGCTTTGTGCGGTTCCCATGTCTCTGAAAGTTAGAAATGGGAAGCTGAAGCAGTGGTTATTTTCCTTTTGTCATGGTTTTACACTGGCCAGACGCCAGGCACAAAAGATGTTTGCCTATCCTCTCCTGCTACAGTTGGACAGAGGAGAGTGAAAAAAACCAAGGGGCTCATAAGTTGACATAAGGACTGGGAGAAAAAAAACACTAGGGGCAAAACAGGTTCAAATTTAAAGGTATAAAGTATATTTATTATTAACAGAGTCAGAAGAGGAGAATGAGAAACAAAATAAGCCTTTAAAACACCTTTTATCTCTCCCACCCCCTCCCTCTTTCCCACTGACAGCACAGGGAGATGGCATGAGGCTTTTGGTCAGTTTGTCACTTGAGATCTTCTGTTTGCTCAAGGAGCAGAGTCTTTTCCCTGCTATGCTGTGGGGTCCCTCCCATGGGCAAACAGTCTTCCCAAAACTGATGTGGTGTGGGTCACTCATCCACAGGCATGTAATCTTTTAAGGATAGGCTGCTCTAGTTTGGAAGCGAGGGGCCCTGTCTCTCTATGCAGGTCTCCCACTGGATTACAGCTTTCTCTGGCATCCAGTGGGAGCCCTTTTCTCACGAGCTGTAAGTGAATTTCTGCATCCCCTGTGGACTTCATGCACTACAGGGAGACAGTTTGTTTCACCATGGTCCTTACCATGGCTTGCAGAAGCAATCTTGGCTCTGTTGCTTGGGAGCACCTCCTCCCCCACTGACCTTGCTGCTGCCGTGTTGTTTTCTCATGTTCTCACTACCTCCTTTCTCTGACTAGAAGATAAACCTGCTGCTTGTAGGTACCATTGCAAACAAGTCCCACTAATTCTTGCAACATCCTGCAGCACTGAGAAGTTAATCTCGTTTAGGTTTCATGTCAGGGAATCACTTGCCCTGCTTCCATTGCTGGCTAGGTGGCCCTGCTGCCATGGCACAGGCACCATTTAACACCTCTCCTCATGCACGGCATCGGGAAGGGGAAGGCATGGCTCCTGCCCTTGTGCCCACAGTGGCTGGCTGGGCCACACCAGCAGAGCGGTACCTCCCCACCCCTGGGGAAAAACTGCCCCTGCACTGCTTTGATTTTCTTCTTAACCATGTCACCACAGAGGCATTACCAACCTCTCTAATTGGGCCAGCAGCATGTCCATCTTCAGAGCCATCTTGGCTCTGTCAGACATGGTGGAAGCTTCTAGCAGCTTCTGACAGAAGCTACGCCTGGGGCTCTCTCCTGCTACCAAAACCCAGGCTGTGCCACATCAACACACCTTGTCTTTTGAATATTCCAAAACCCCCACTCCACAAAATGCAAAAAACAGCTATAAATTAAAGCTTTACATTTTATTAATATAAAGAAGCTTTTCACAAAAAAATAACACCCCAAGTAAAGAGAAGCCCAAAGCTAGTACAGTCCTTTAAAGGCAGACTCTTCCCTTGTACCTGTGTGAAGGGAAGGGGACAGCGACAGCCCAAAAAGAACAAAACCCCCTCAGGAATCTGGGCAGGATTTCTTCTCCCTCCTACTGATGTTAACCCCTTTTCTTTTCTGCATGGTTGATTCACTGCTGGTGTTTGTTTCACTTTGGATGATTTTCTCTTCCAAAGGCTGGGATGCCTGTGATGACCCAAGAAATAAAAGAGCTGTGAATAATTTAATTTTACAGCCATTGGAATGCCCTGTGCTCCACCAAGGTCAGAGCTGACTGTACTCTGGCTCTTACACAGTAAGCCTTTGTTATTCTGCTCCCACTGCTGGGATTTTTAGGAAGGGGGACATCAGGAGAGCAAGATAATGACTGAGCAGAGCAGTAGAATACACATAGATGAGCCAGGTTGCTCCAGGGCTCTGTGTGTTGTTGCAGGGATGGCTTCACTCTGTGCCCTCCTGACAACCACAGTTAACTTGGAAACACATTCAGAGCTGGAGCAGTGAGCATGGCTCCCGCAGGGAACATATCCCCATCCCAGAGAGGGTGTTACCCAGATCAGGTGCAGGGAGGGAAGGCACCTAGGGAAGGGAGAAGGCCCAAAGGTAACTGATTTTTGGGCAAAGGTTTTGATCTGCTTAAGTGTGACTTCATTTTTATGAGACTCATTGGTGAGTTGACAGAAAGGAAAGGAGGCAGGAAGAGAGGAAGGATGATGGGAGGAAGGCTGAACTCCACCAGGGAATAGGGACACCAGTCAGTGAATGGATGAGCAGGTGGAGAACAGGTACAGGTGGGCTTCAGGCACAGAAGGATAGGGAACAGAGCTGAAGGAGAACAGGGCTGCAGGATCCCTGGGAAAGATTTATCCATCTGTCCCTCCTCCTCCTTGAGCAGCATGGCAGTTATTAGTGAATGAGCACATTTAACTGGAAGGAGAGAATGTAATGAGCTTAAAAAAAAATAGAACTAAATTAAATACAGATCAAAAACAGAGCAAAGGGGAGGAAGGAAAGAACAAAGCAACTGTGAAAGGAAAACAGAGACAAAAGGACTGTAGACCAAGAGGGAGCTGCACCAAGTGAGCAGAGCGTGATCCCTACCCTCAGCTGTCCTGCGTATTTCTCAGTCCACTCCCTGGCGTTGAGCAGGAACAGCTGCTTGTTGTACTTGTACTCCGAGGACTAAATGGGAAGACCAAGACAAAGACGGAGGTTTGATTCAATACATGTCACCAAGAAGATGGGACCAAGTTTGGCTTTAGGAATCCTAAACCAGACTAAAACTGCAACAAGCATGAATTGTAAAATTCATTTAGTTTGCTTGAAGAACTCATGCTACCATTTGCACTGAAGACAATGGCTTGAAGACAAGACCTTCTCTTGTGGCCTCAGCTGCCTCAGGGAAGCCCCAGCTGATCCAGGTCAGGCCATGCTCCTAGTGTGTCAATCCAGAGTGAGCAAAGCAGAAGTTGAGCCTAAATCCAGCGCCCCACTCCCTCCCCATCTGTGTCCAATGGCCAGGAGAGAGGGAGAGAAGCTCACATACAATATCAGCCATAAGAGGGTCATCAGGGTTGGGCTCTGCCATCAGCAGCTGAATGGAGGTCAATAGGGTGGAGATGTTCAGGGAAGGCCTCCATGCACCCTGTAAGGAGACAGGATGAGAGCAGCAGTTCAGAGAGAGAAACCAGCACACGGCAGCCCAGAGACACCTCAAAACCCACAGAACTTCAACCCAACTTGTCCACAGTTGCTTTGGGACTACCAGCACCTAATGCCCCATGGAACACACCAGACCCACTCTCAATACAAGGCTCCAAGTAAGCCCAGCCGACAACCAAGCCATGTTGGTTGGACCAGTGGTCATGGCTCCAAGGCTGCCAGAGCTCAAGGAGCATTTGGACAAAGCTCCCAGGCACATGGTGGGACTTAGGGCTTGTCCTGTGCAAATCCAGCTCATGACCCTGATGATCCTTGTGTGTCCCTTCCAACTCAGGAGATTCTATGGGCCCCAACACATCTCTGCTGTGTTGGGGCAACTCATTTTCAGACCTAATGACTTTTGACTCCAATCTTTAAAGCCTTGGAAACTTATATGGAACAAAGAATACAATGTTCAATCTCTAAACAAAGGAGATGCCACTCAAAACTTAATTCCCTGCTCCCTGTAAATAAGTCAGGAGCAAACGGACATTCAATCAGGCTTTTACAAGAAGCAGATAAGGAGCTCATTATCCTGCCTAGGCTAACTTACTCACACCCAAACACTGTCTTACTTTCGGGGGTAACTTAAGAACATCCAGGCAAATCCTTCCAGCAGAGTCGATGTTGGGATGGTAAATGGGGGTCAGGAAGCGAATCTTTGGTGGCTCAAACGGATACCTGCAGGAATAAACATTAAGAAACAAAAGTTATTTTTATATCTGTAGGCCCAGTCATTTTGCCACCCAAGCAATGCCATCATTTCCTCCTCCCAGCTTACATGACATCCTTCCCCACAAATCTTTGGAGGCAGTGCTCTGCCTTCGCTGCTTAGAGCTGTGTCTGACTAACATTTCCCTGGATAGCCTTCCACAAGGGAAAAACATAACAAACTTTGTACTGAGCTCTTTCCAGAAAGCTTTAAGACAGTATGATGAAGCAAAAGTCTTATCATCACACTTTTAGGTTTTTAATCATACGTCTTTGATGTTCAATGCAAAATAAGTGTATCAGCTAGAAAAATTGCATTCCTTAAAAAGAGGATCTCAATTCCTTGTTGAGAGGATAAAGGAAAGACTCACATGTTAGCATTTACAGCAAATACCTTACACCAGTTTACTCGTATTTAAAGCAGGACCATACCAACTACTTAATCAGAGAATCAGCCTGGCTTGGATGGTAAGGGACCTTAAAGTGCATTTTGCTCTACCCTCTGCCATGGCAGGGACTCCTTCCACTATCCCAGGTTGCTCCAAGCCCCATCCAGCCTGGCCTTGGACACTTCCAGGGATGGAGCAGCCACAGCTTCTCTGGACAACCTGTGCCAGGGCCTCACCATCCTCACAGGGGAGAATTCCTTCTTAATTAATTTAGCTAGATTCACTTACCTTTCAGGAACTATGATTTCCAGATTGAATATTCCTTTCTCATATGGTGTGTCCACACCTCCTAAAATTTCTTTAGGAGCAAGATGAAAATACAAGAATTACATTCAAAATCAGAATTACAGAATGGTTTGGGTTGGAATGGACCTGCAAGATCATCTTGTTGTCCAGCAATCCCCATGTACCTCCCACAATTACGGAGCTGCTCAAGTGACAGAATCATAGAATGTTAAGGGTTGGGAGGGACCTTAAGAACCACCCAGTTCCAGGAACCCCTCCCATTATCCCAGGTTGCTCCAAGTCTCATCTAACCTGGAAACTCCCAGGGATGGGACAGCCACAGCTTCTCTGGGGAACCTGTTCCAGGCCATCACTACCCTCAGAGGAGAGAATCCAGCAATAAAAAAAATGTCATTTTATATAAGACCAGTTCCACGCCACAGCAATCAAAACTAAGGCAGACCAGCCAAGGCACAGGCTAAGCTATGTTTAAAGGAATCTAAAATCTAACACTTCTACATAGCCTATAAAGCACAAAGCACGCACAGACCTAGCAACAAACTGCAACCCAGCCCTGCCTTTGGGAACTCTCAAGGTACGTACGTGCCCGCAGATCATCGAGCTGCCCGTTCTGCCAGCAGGTGATGCCTGGAGGCGGCTCCGTAGCCAGGAGCGAGAGCTCCCTTGTCAGCCGTGACGCTCTCTGCATGGTGCTGGAGCTCCAAGATCGAACTCTATTCCTGACAAACCTGGATTTTCAAAAATAATTTTTTTTAATTGAGAATTTTTTTTGCTAAGGACCTGGGTTATGAGCTGTTATCCTGATGTAATACCAGAGGCACAGAGAAGCTGAAGCCAGTTCCTGCAGCTGCTCTTGCATCCAGCTGGAGGATGGGCATGAGACCCTTTATAATCCATCCCATCCCCTCAGTCCCCAGCTGAGTCGAATAAACCTTGGGGTGTGACAAACCCTAATGAACTGGGAGGCCATGACCAGGCTCCAAATGCCTTATGGAACTGTAACATCTACCCTGGAACCACCTGTGTCCCTTCATGGTTAAGGTACCTGGTGCTCTGCTTGGGCCAGCCATCAGTACCCCTTCATACGCAAAGGCCCCATCTCACCCTTCTTGTGTAGTGGGGAAACCTGAAAGTGGCTTCAGGGATGTACCACTCCCTGCCACAGCAATGCCCCTGACAGTCCTAAAGCAGGAGTCTGCTCTGTCCCACTTCCCCAGTCCCCATGGACAGGGACAGGGGGACGCCCACCAGTCCACCCCGAGAGGAACCTGGCTCGATAACCCACCATGGCCCTAACCACTCTCCCTGAGGATGGAGGACACACCCCTAGGCCTAACTGCCCCCTCCAGGGATTACCCTTTCCCTCAGGCATCATTAACACCACACAATCTCCCCCGCCCGAGCACCCCTCAGTTTCACTGCACCCCTAACCTGACTATCCACACTAAAGAAGCGTTTCACACCCCCCATAAGCCTAATTAATTACTCCTCAGCTTAATTACCCCCGCACACAGACAAGAGTTGCGCCCCCTTTCCCACTCCTCAAGAATAGGAACGGCCACCCCAGCTTCACCCCTCCAAGAGCCCTCATACAAACCTTTCGGAACTGCCTCCACCCTCTCTACTTACTAATTACCCGCTCACTGTAATTAATTAACGCTGCCCTCACAACGGCTAAGCCGCGGGCTCCCGTCTTCCAGACCCGTGAGGCGGCGTGCGGCGGCGGCCGGACTTCCGCTATCGCCTGGCAACGGGCGGACGCCTCACGGGCAGCCCCGCCCCCTAGATCACCGCTCGGGTGCTGATTGAGCTGCCCGGGCGTCTGGCCCCGCCCCCTCAATTGAATTAGGGCACTGCCATTGGGTGAGCGCTGCGGGCGGGAACACAAGCCCCGCCCCTGGTAAAATGGCACGGGGGGCGTTGCCTGGGGTTGTGCGGGGAGGCGGGAGTGGGGTTGGGGCCGCTCCGGGACCTTCCGATATCTTCCGGGATCCCTGGCTCTGGGGTACTTCAGTCCTGTGTCCGTCTCACCCTGAACCGCGTTAAACCTCCGCGGACAGCGGGCAGGGTCGCGCTCGGAGCGGTCCTTAGATAACCCACCCGTCCCGGCCGGCGTTGTGTAATCGGCCCCGTGGGGCGTTGTGTAACAGGCACCGCTCCCGCTGTCAGAACAGGCCGTGGGGAAGGAGGTAAAGGAGGGCTCAGGGAGCTCCCCAGGGAGGAATTGGGAGCCAGGCTGGCCCATTCGTCCCCAGCTGCTGCGGGGCTGGCGCAGGGGCCGCCCTCCCCCGTTCCCTCCTCGCCATTTCCCCGTTCGTCTGAGGGTCCCGGACAGGGCGTCCTGGAGCCTCAACCTGTCTCCCCCACCTTCCCTCCACCCCATGCCCCATGGGTAGAGACTCTCGGGAGTGGTTCTCGACCCGCTGCAGGAGAATCCCCAGACAAGCCCCCTACACTTGGATGGTTTGGGACTTTTTTCCTCTTCGGAATCAATATTGTATTTTCTTGCATCAAAGCTGTATCCAGTACTGTATTTATCAAATAAAGTATTCAAAGCAGGGGAAAGAACCTAGAAGTTGGAATCAACAGTAGCCTCAGGTCTGGCTCAGTGTGGAGAGTGGGATTATGGAATCAGATTTATGCAAAAATTCATTCTTAGATTCCAATTAAGAAATGTTCTTAAGCCTGTCAGTATAACATTAAGCAACTTAACACTGATAATTATTCCACTTCCCAAGCCCAGACTGTTGTTTCAGAGAGCAGGTGTCAAGTCTGACACCTATGTTTAACTGTTTCACTGTTGCTTTTGAAGCAGCTAGGATATAGTCAAAGGAGCATTTGACAATAGAGAGTGCTCCACAGAGGAAATTTAACTGTTAGTAATTTCTCTTCCCAGTTCCTAGGCCTTGGTCTTTCTGCCCCATTTGGCTCTGCCAGCTCCAAGGGCCCGTGGGACCAGAGAGGAGCTGCCTGCAATCCTCCTCTTTCTTTCTTGGGAATTACACAAAAGCTTGAGTGCCTTAGACCATCTTTGATGCAGAATCCACCACAGTGCAGATATTTATGGTATTTAGGGGTGTTTAAACCTGGGCAACTCATTTCTGGATACCTGTAGGAACAGAAGCAGCACAATGGGTTTTGAATAGTGCCACTGACAGTCCTGGCATCCCTCTAGCACATTTCTGCCTGTGGAGAGAAATGCTCAGCAGCAGGAGAGCTGGGATCAGTGTGACCTCCTCTTTTTGGGGTGACATGTTGTAAAGACCCTGGACTGTCGGCTGTGCAACCCACAAGGTAAGGCCTGATTTTCCCTGCTTTCTATCTTTGTGCCTGTCCTAAAGTGCAGGGATGAATCCAGTGTGACATGTATTTTCTGCTTGCCTGATTGATTTTTGGGGAACAGATGTGATCTGGATGTGGCAGGGAGTCTGCCCAGCCTTGCTGGGTGAATGGACTTGAGTTACTGGTTCATGGAGAGGTGGAAGAGTAACAGTGGATAAATGCCAACATGATATCAATGACAGACAGCACCTGCTCTGCCTTCTCTAGCATCCCAGAGCATCTTTCCTTTACTCGTGACATGACAGGTGTGTCTGAAAGTGCAATTCCTTCCTGACACCACCCATGGCCTGCACAAGTGATTCCCCTCCTCATTCCTTCCCACCCAGTATGGGATCCCAGCTCCTTGCCCAGCTTTGACACCTCTTTGGCTNTTAATGGAGACCCTGCTCCTCTCACCCTCTTTTAACGAAATCCTTGCACTCCCAGCTCTGATTCTCCCAGTCCCCTTTAGTGGGATCCCCAGATCTGCCCTTAAACCAGATCCTACAGCTCATCCAGGCCCTGGCCTGGAGTCTGCCTGCCCTGTTCCCAGTCCCTGTTGTGGTGTGATCCTGCCCCCCACCGCTCCTGTAGGAATGCTGTCACTGGGCTGTGTGGGGCACTGGGCTCAGAGCAGTTCCAGGTGTGTGAGACCAAAGGGCATGGGGTGAGCATGATCCCACAGGCTGCAGGGCCTGGATTTGGGGTGACCCTGCAGACCATATGGGACCACAGGGCTTGGGACAGCCCCAAAGGCTGTGGGGGCCTTGGAGCCCCTGATTGGGGTAATCCCTCAGTAAGGCTAGCTGGTGCATAGGGGGCAGGGTATTCTTCCAGCACGCTTTGCATGTTTTAGCACCCAAACGTGCCATCTGGGTGCTCCCCTGAGCAGCAGGAGTTGCCTTGTTTTTCCGGTTCTCCTGGGAAATAGGTGCAGGGCGGTGCCGAGCTTTGGCACAGGGCACAGCACCCCACACAGCCCAGCCCTGCACTGGGCTGCACCTCATGCTCGTGAGTTTGGGGCCTCACCTGGGGGGTTGTAACAAAGTGGGTCTGTCTGGGTGGTGCTGGTGCATGTGTTTGGGAGCTGAGCAAATCAGATTTATGGAAAAGATGCTGGGTGTGGATTGAGCAGGGACCAATGCTGAGTAACCTGGTGCAGCCTTTGAAGAGGGGGTAAATGGAGCTGTTTGGCTGGAAGAGCTGAGCTGGATTAGGGATTGTTGTTTGGTTCTTTGCTAATCCTAAATCTCCTAATTCTCCTTTAGAGGTAAGGCTTGAAGTTAGCAGCAGGTGGGGACCCATCTGGGAGGTGACATTGAACTTTCCCAGTTTTACACAGGAAAGCGAATTTAGGAGGTGCTGCTGGGCTCAATGCAGACCCGAGGTGGGAGCTGGGGTCCTCCTTTGCTTCCCAGCATCTGCTGAGTCCATTATCCTGAACAGGGCCAACAGAGCTTGGGGGCTGCTTCCCAAACTGTGCCCTGAGCCACTTCACCCTAAGACCCAAGGTCAGCACTCCTGCCAACTCTCTGAACTCAGCTGAAGTGGTTCTAAGGGGAATAAAGGTATGAATTGAACAGTTTTGTGTCATTATCACACCCAGCTCTGCTCTGCAGGCAGTCTGAGAGAGCTGGGGATGTCCAACCTAGAGAAGAAAAGGGGAGACCTCCGAGTCCCTTCCAGTGCCTAAAGGGGCTCCAAGAGAACTAGAGAGGGACTTTGGACAAGGGTCTGGAGGAACAAGACAAGGGGGAATGGCTTCCCAGTGCCAGAAGGCAGGGTGAGATGGGATATTGGGAAGAAATTCTTCCCTATGAGGGTGGTGAGGCCCTGGCACAGGTTGCCCAGAGAAGCTGTGGCTGCTCCATCCCAAGGCCAGGCTGGACAGGACTTGAAAAAATCTGGGATAGTGGAAGGTGTCCATGCCCATGGCAGAGGGTGGAACTAGATGGGCTTTAAGGTCTCTTCCAACCCAAACCGGTCTGGGATTCTACGAAATCCATACATTGAGATGCCTCCTACTAAAATGGTCTGACAGAGGGAATATTGTAGCAGGTCTCTGATGAGCTGATTTTTCCTGTGGACCTCCTTGAAATCAGCTGATGACTTCCAGAGGGTTTGCTGACAGCCATATCTGTGGGGTTAAAAAGTGTTTGTGCACTAAATGGAGCTCTAACAGCTCCATCTGTTTTGATTCCTTCCTTCTCGTGATTGTTATTGGGATATAATTTCATCGAAGGATTTAATTTAAGGATTTGAGTGACTAATTTGGGGCAGAGACCATTCTCTGTAGAGCTGGGTGGTGATCCTGCTGCTGAATGGTGGGGCCAGAGGAGAGGTTTGGTCTTGTTCCTGCATTTCTCTCATGAAAACTTATCAAAGCAAGAAGTTTGTGGTAAAAACCGCAGAGAATTTTTTTGAGGTCTGTTTCTAATTGTTAATTGATCTTGTTCTTTATAGGGATTTGGTGTCCTGAAAGCCAAGGGTTCCCTTCCTCCTGTAGCCAGAATGCTGCATCGCACTATTCACCTTTTCCGGAAGGAGCTCCGTCTCCATGACAACCCAGTGCTGCTGGCTGCCCTGGAGTCCTCAGAGGCTCTGTACCCCGTGTACATCCTGGACAGAGCATTCCTGACCTCCTCCATGCACATCGGGGCCCTGCGCTGGCACTTCCTGCTCCAGTCCCTTGAGGATCTCCACAAAAGCTTGGGCCAGCTGGGCTCCTGCTTGCTGGTTATTCAAGGGGAGTATGAGACCGTTCTTAGGGATCACATCCAGAAGTGGAATATCACACAAGTGACACTGGATGCAGAGATGGAGCCATTTTACAAGGAGATGGAGGCCAACATCCAGCGCCTGGGGACAGAGCTGGGATTTGAGGTGCTCTCCCTGGTGGGCCACAGCCTGTATGATACCCAGCGGTACGTGGCTGCCTCAAACCCACAAGTGTCTCCAGGGAGGTCATTTTAGAAGAGAAAAGACAAAGTTTCTTGGTTTTTCCTTTGGAGAAAATTGGACTGTCTGAGGTGAACGTGGTGCTGTTTGCATGAGAAAATTTGTGTGTTGCTCTCTTGGAAGGAACAGAAGAGATTGTGCACAGGTTTTAGGATTTCAGCCTAAAGAGCTGGTTAACTTTTTTCTTTTGGGCAGTTTAATTCACCTAAAAATGTAACGCTTTCAAACAGACTGGAAAAAATTCTCTAACACATTTACTAGGACTTGTAAAAGTTCTATTGAATATAGTAAAGAGTTTTTGGTGTCAGATTTTTAAAAAATCTTTCAAATCAACTTTCACTGGTGTCTGAATACACTTGGATCCGAGCTGTTGCTCAGTGCTAAGTGACTAAAGATATTGAAATTACTAAGAAGGAAAGCCATAATAACTAAACCAGCCCTAACACTCCAATTGTGCAAAACCCCTGAATTATGTAAATGAATGGATGTGTGCAACTTGTTGTCTTGAATTCAAGCTGTTTGCACAGGTGATTGCTCAGAGAGGACACTTATTTATTGCCCTGAACCTGTTTTTTCTGACACCAGAAGTGTCCCACACCCTGCCCTGTGTGTCCTGACTGTGTGTGGCTGTGCAGGTAAAGCCATGGCTGGAATCCTGATCCCAGTTTTGTTGTCTTAGGTCCTGAGAAACTGCTCTTGGGATAGATATACATTCACCCAGGGGAGTTTTACTTGTAAAAGCTCTAATTTCCACATTCAGTTGCACTAATAGAGTTATAGCCTGTGATGTCACCTTTCTGTCCACTGTCAGTTCCAGCTTCTTCCTTGGTTTCTGTTTTGTGAAAAGAGGTTATTTTTTTGTTTGTTTGGTTTTTTTTATGTTTTTTTTTTTTTTAAGGATTTTGGACCTAAATGGTGGGAGTCCTCCATTAACTTACAAGAGGTTCCTTCACATTTTGTCTCTGCTTGGTGACCCTGAGGTGCCTGTCCGAAACCTCACAGCTGAAGACTTCCAGTAAGTACCAGTCAGTGAGTGGGAATTGCTGGTCCTCTTTCTCTGCCCAAAAGAAGAGCCAGGGCCAAATGTTAATGAGGCATTTTAGATGTTTTCTTTTTTTATTTCTGTGCATGGAGGGTTATTGATTCTATATAGAGGGTATGTGACTGTTGTTGGGAGGGGAGAGCAAATGATGGAATGGTCTGATACTCATCTCTTTTTGATATTTGTGCAGCAGATTCCCCACCATGCAGGACACCTCACAAAATAATGGTTGGATTCAATGATTTAAAGGTCTTTTCCAACCTTAATGATCCTCTGATTCCATAAAAGTCTTAGGCTTTTGCAAGGCACCTTGGAAAGGCTTTTAAGAGATGTCAAACTCCTACAGAGGAAAGCCTGGGGAATTTACTCAAAGGCATTCTCTACATTCCTCTCAAGATTTTGGACAGGAATTGGATGAACCACTGTAGTTTGTTTTATGCAGGAAGATCAGTGGAATAATCCTGCTGTTCCCTTCTGGCTTTAAATCTCTCCTCCCCTCTTGTTATATGGGAAAGAGTGACTGAGCTCATGTCTCCCAGGACATGACAAGAAGCTCAGAGGCAAGGATGTCTTGTGTTTAGTTCTGCATGAGGAGAGGTCAGCGATCCAAAAGGACGTAAGACTGGGGCAGGAGAGAGCTGGAATGAGACTGCAGGTACTTGGGATTCAATGTCAGGGGCCTTCTGCATGGCCTCAGCTCAGTGCCACCAACCCAGGCTTGGATCTTCCCATCTTGGGAGAGTCCTGGTAATTCCTGAATGTTGTCCTCAGATAGTCTGATGGCAATACTCATGTGAGTACTGGTATAGATAAGTTCCTATAATTTTTTTCTAGCACTGTTTTTTTACCTTTCTTGCCTAATTTTTTGTTTGGACTTTTAAAATTAATGCTCATGAGAGATGAGCCTTCCCAGCAGGCCTGAGCTATGTTGTTGCCCGTAGATCAAGAACACAAACCAACAGAGTGTTAGTTTATGTGGTGCTTTATTCGGGGCCTGGGGATCTGAGGACTAACGTCCCAAGTCAGAATCCCGAAGCCCCTCATCTCTAGTCCAGGTTTTATACTTTTACAATTTGGATTACGTACAAGGGTATACATTCTTCAGATACATAGTGATTACATTCATCATGTAAATAACAATAGATAATCATTTCTTAGGCTATAAATTTTCATGCTTGTCTTAACCCAAAATTACCATTCAACCGGCTCCCACCATTAGACCCCAGGTGTATGCTATATTTCACTCTTATCTCTAACAACATTCTGCTGGTTGCTACATGTTCTACATGCTTGGCTAATCCTTTTGAGGACTGGTTACTTTCCCAGCACATTCTTTAACTAATTCCCATGACCCGTCTTTCCGACCAGGCCTTGGTGATTAACCCAAGCCTTAGCCTAACTACTCTTACTACCACAAAATATCCTAAGTTTTGTTTCTATTTGCAACAATGTCAGTGCTCTGAGAGCTGCACTGGCCCCACCTCTGTAGGTGTCTGCAGCAGGGCTGAGCTCAGGTTTGTCCAGGTAAGTACAAAGATCTGTTATGTTTGAGTTCATTCATGGATTGTGAGAAATCTTTGTGCCACCAGCACTTTCTTGGACCTCTTCATCTGTGTTTTATGGGGGGGAAGAAAAACCAAACTGATACTCTTCCTTCCAACCCAAACCAGTCTGGGATTCTGTGAAGCCTCTCCAGAGCGACCTCTTGTCATAGGCACAGGAGCTGGAGCAGCCTTTGGAAGCAGCACCATAATTGTGTTTAGGGTCTGAGCAGGCTCTTGCTTCCTTCCTACGGATAAATGTGACAGCTGGGATCAACTGGAGAAGAGCTGCCTCTGAGCCTTGTGTAGGGGATGGGAACTAAAAGGTGTCTGAGCTGTGGTTACAGCTGACTGCCCTGAGCAATGCAACTTGGTGGGACTATTCCTCTTCCTCTAGTGCAGGTTAGAATTCCCTAGAGCAATTGCAGGATAAACTCTTCTCCCCCAGGAGAGCACAGCCTGGGATTTCTTGCTCTGCTTTCATTTCCTGTGCTCTGGTTGGATTGTGATAGAAGAGGCTTGGTGTGTGTCTTGGTTTTGAAAG
>VXBU01013904.1:127754-187027 GCA_013400315.1 Bombycilla garrulus | reverse complement strand
CCCGGTCACCGTTTTAAGGTGGCTCCGCTTTACCCCCCCATTCCCCCAGCTTGTCAAAACTCTTTTTTCAGAGATTAAAACTTTAGTGCTATCTTAGAGTGTACAGTGACAGGATGTTCTGGGACTTCAATACCAATTTCTGACACTGGGTGGGTCTCTGAAGTCAGGAGAACAAGAAAATAAATCTTTAATTGACACTGTTTTGGCACGAAAAGAGTGGATTGGACTCCACCCTGTTTGTTACAATCTTGATTTCTCCATTTTTAATCTACCTCAGGACAGAATGATTTCCTGTGGCATCGCTTTACTGTTGTTGGCTGAAAGAATGGGAATAAATTATCACGGCAAAGTAGCAGAATAGTCAGTGTGATAGTCTTTCTGATAAGAAATTCAGTCGCTGAAAACATTGTGAATCTGCAATTCTTTGTCATAGGACTTAAGCTCAACTTACATTTTAAATGCTTTTTCTGCACCAGTTCTGCTGGATCTGGACTGAAGAGAAAAAGGTAAGGGATACTTCTGCATAACTTTTGAACACATGTTGTTATAGCCATCTCTTTTCAATAAAACCTTCCTTCCTTATTCTGTAGTTTTAGTTTTCCAAGATATTTTCACATTTCATACTTAATTATCCAGTTTCTAAACTGAAAAAGTCTTCAGTTCCGTAGCAGTTTTTGAAGTTCAATGTGTGGGTATTTGCCCTGGGAGAACCAGGACCAAAATTCTGTGTTNCATACTTAATTATCCAGTTTCTAAACTGAAAAAGTCTTCAGTTCCGTAGCAGTTTTTGAAGTTCAATGTGTGGGTATTTGCCCTGGGAGAACCAGGACCAAAATTCTGTGTTGTCAAAGTCAAAATATTGTATTTGCATGACTTAATTTTTTTATTTAATAAGTATTCAATGATACAAAACTCATTATTAAAAGGTAGAGTTCCCAAAATCCAGTTTATTGATCACAGAGTACTTGCTGCTTTTGTCTATCTGCAAAATACAGCTAAATCTGTAGTGCACTTGGCAAGCACATTATCCTCTAATATTCATCTCTCCGAGGAAATAATATTTATCTGGTTTAACAAAAAACTGAACATTTGTCCAGGTAAGACACAATATATAATTTTTCAGATACAACCTTACAAATACAAATATACAATCTACAGGAAATTTAAGAATTATGCATTTTAATTTATATTAAATTAAAATTTAAAATAAAAATTAAATTAATATTTATAATAATTGCTGCAGTGTACGTAAGAAAAATAATTCTCTTCAAAAACATAAGACACCACTGCTGTCCATAGTAGTTTTTAACAGGCTACTACTAAAGTGTCAGGTCTTCTGTGGCACAAGACCAAATCAACACAAGATTTCTACATTGTTTTAAATGTGAAAGGTCCCACTGTACTGTGGATTTGAATTTCTGTTCAACAAGCTGGATATTTCCCTCATGAACTTTCCCTATAACTTCTTTGGTAGTTATATGGGTAACAACTGAATAATAATTTTATAATTTATCTTATTACAGGATCCAGAGAGACTGCTTAGGGCTCAAGGCAACTTTTACAAACGTTTGATAAAATGTTTAATAAAATGTTCCACTGTGTATAAAAAACAGGCAGATCATCTGGTTTTATGTTGTTGTTAAGTTTTTCATGTGATCTGGAACAAGGCATTGACAAATACCTCCCTTTCTTAAACTTTGCCTATTTGTGAAGGTTTTTTACTTCTTATGATTAACTGCTATAGAAACGTAAAGTACTTGTTGCTAATTCAGAGATACACCACATTCTCAGTATTTAAATTGTGTCTACATAGCTGATGCTTGTGCCTCTCATCTGTCTATAACAGCCAGGTATAATGTTACACTAATAGTGTCTTTATTCAGTTTTAATATTCATATGGATTTTGATACTTCACTTTCAACTATTCTATGTTTTTAGCAACATTAAAAGATGAAATAAAGTTGTAGATGATTTATGAGGCATTTTACATGCTTTAGTGGATTGTATATAATGGATTACAAGTGCAAACTAAGAAATATAACTGCAGAAAAGAGGTGTTAAAACGATTTTTCTATACTTCCCTAGTCAGTACTGAATTAAATACATATGCAGTAATCTCTACTGTGCCTCTTAATCAACTGAAACAAACATAAATGAGAACTACATTCAACTGTAGATGAAGTGAAGAGATGCTTACTGTACTTCTCCTATCAGAACTACCAGGACCCCATCAGTATTCATCATATGGTTTCATTCATCCATTTGATGGTGTTGATATCATCTCCCCTAAGATTTTGGGTCAATCTTCACATTGTATCACCACATCTTCCCTGACTTGCATGGCATTGCAGCATCATACAGCCACAAAGGGTTCACACCAGAGTGCAAGAAGTCTGTTTTGTTATAGAAGCATCCCATTCTCTTCACATGGAAAAGGCAGAGAACTGGAGTCTCTATAGCTTACAGCAACTGAAAACAATGTTGGCAAGACGCAATGGGGAAAATATAAAATCATTTCCTGACTGGAAACCCAACAGATGAACCACTATCAACAATTGATTACACTGGCAGAGTTTACCCTTCAAATAGCTATTGTATAGTTTAGTGCCCTTTTATTTCAGATGCAGATAAAGACATTAAGAGCAACTGCACAATTCACCATCCCATTAAGGAGATTATTTTTGAAATGAGCCACATGTTTTCATTGTTCTTCATTTTCCAGTGACTCAGTGTGGTCTAAGTTTTGAGCCTCTACAATGAAACATAAATTCACAAATAGTTGGACTTGACAGCCTGTTCATGTGGTTTCTCTATTAAGAAGAAATGTTTAGGAATACTAATTTTTTTTTTTCCTTTTGCTAAGTTCTGCTGAGCTAATAACAAAACACACCAGTTGTAACTGATTTTTTTAGTTTTGTTTGTTTGTTTGTTTTGTTAAGTTTGGTTTTGTTGGGTTTTTGTTTGTTTGGTTTGGTTTTGGGGGTTTTTTGGTTAGTTGGTTGTGGTTTTTTGGGTTGGGTTTTTGGTTTGTTTTTGTTGGTTTTTTTGTTGTTTGTTTGTTTTTGTTTTTTGGGGTTTTTTTTGGTTTTTTTTTGGAAAGCTGCTAAAGTCAGGACAGAATGCAAACGAAACTCTCGTAATACAGACATCCCCTAGAAAATCAATTAGTCTGCTGGTTGAAACAGTCAGTTAAAAATAGTAATCAAATTTTCATCCTTGTTCTGCCTAGTTCTGGCAAGTCAGGACTAACAAGCGTTGGTCTTCTACATGCCCAAGTCGTTGATGAAACTGTCATATCTGCAGTCAGACACCTCTTTATGAGCTCATTATATTCAATCTTGATAACAAGAAGACACAAAAAAAATTAAGAAAATGCTTGGCAAGCTTGTAAGAGTCCAGGCCTGGTCACTAACAACCTGGAGGCAATATTTTTTTATTAAGATTTTATTCCATATCTAGATGTAGTTTTGGTTGACCCCCTCACCTCCCAGCATCTCTTACAAATTATTTTAAGCACAATGAAAGTTAGTCATCTTGAGCTGAAGATCTGTCCTAGTTTAGGCTGGGAAAGAGTTAATTTCTTCTTGGTAGCTGGTACATTGCTGCTTAGATTCAGTAGGACAGCAATGTTGATAACACCCTGGTGTTTTGGTTGTTGCTAAGTTGCGTTTATCCAAGGACCTTCTTGGTCCTATGCTCTGACAGAGAGGTGGCACACAACCAAAAAACCAAACCAAAACAAAACTAACAAAACCCAAAACCAAAACCAAAACAAAACTACAAACAAACAAACCTAAAAACAATGACAACAAGAAAAACCAAAACAAGTGTGAGGGAGCTTAGCTTGGACAGCTTACCTGAACAAGCAAAACGGATATTCCACACTATAGACCATCCTGCCCTGTTGCATAAACAGATGGAGTTACATGTAAGGGGTGCTAACTGGGGTTCAGGGATGGTGTCTGGCATCAGTCAGCAGATGGTGAGCAATTGCTTCATTCATCACTTGTTTTTCCTTTTTACTGTCATTATTATTACTTACTTTTTTTTTTTTTCCTTTATTTCAATTATTAAATTGTTCTTATTTCAATCAACAAGTTTTGCTTTGGATTCTCCTCCCCATTCCACCAGGGGGGGAGGAGGTAAATGAGCGACTGTGGGGTTCTTAGTTGCCAGCTGGGTTTAAACCCCAACAAGACCTTAAAATCTAACTATGACCAGTGTGGGAAAAATATATATACGCATACTTCCGTCACTGCTTCTCAGTCTGCCTAAACAAGTTAAACTGCTGATTTGAATCATTATCTATGACAAGTTACACCTAAGTTGCACACAAGTTACACCTTGCTGTGGCACATGTGGAGGACATGAGTTTTCAAAGGATAAAAATGTACGCCACTTAATGATTCTGCATCATTTAAAGTTATCTCAATCTAAAAGCCAGCCAATCCTGTTCCCTGCTTAGCTCTACATCGTACAGCAGAGATCCAGCTCTGATGCCAGTCAGTGGCACTCTACCAAGCAGACCCTTGAAGAGACCAGTCTCCTCTCACAAAGTCCAGCACAGTGAGCTTGCTGTGCACCCTCCTCACTGCCCTAAGTATCTTGAAAGCCACCATTCCATGGTCACTTGCAGCCAAAGCTGCCCTTGAGCGTCATGTGCCACAGCAGCCCCTACTTGCTGGTGAGAACAAGGCCCAGCAAAGAACCTCCCCTTGTTGGCTTCTTTGTCACTTGGAGAAGGAAGTTATCATCAACACACTTCAGGAACCTCCTGTATTGCTTATAGCGTGCTGTGTTGTCCTTCCAATAGATATTGTTATGGTTGACAACCCTTGGGAAGGTGAGGGTTTGTGAATGTGAGGGCGCTCCTTTCTGACGCTGAAGAGATGCATCCTTCTGGTATGTTTGAGTCTATCCTTCTATTCTAACAGCAGTCCCAGAAGCCATCCTACCATGTCTCCATGTTCCTAGTATGACTGTGGCCCTGCAGGCACGTGCACATCTCTAATCTGGTTGTTTATTCCCCACGCTGTGTGCATTTGCATAGAGCCATTTAAGTTGGACCCCGGATGAAGCCAGCTCACTGGCCGGACTGGCTGGAATTCCTTTGTGCTGCTTTTCAGGTGCTCTCCTGCTAACATTTTTTTGCCTAAAATTGGAAGAAAAACTTTCCAAACAATATTAGAATGAACAACATAAAGAGTAGTCTTTTAATGAAAGCTTTCAGGTGCACAGATTATCCCTATGTGCATACATAGCATCAAATTTTCACAATTTTTATAAGTTTAACTAATTAATATATCAAGCTAGTACATCCAATGGGAGACTGATTGTCCTGGTAACCCACCCTTCAACTTCCCACTGCAGTCCCTCCAAGGGGTTCTTAGCGCTGTATCTTGTTATGTCTCCCAGGTGCTGGTGCAAAACACCATATCCTTGTTGGAAACTCTCTTCCTTGAAAATAAGACCAAACAGCATTTCAAGAATGTGGCATAATGTATGAGAAAGGGTAACTACTGTTCTAAAGTGTAAGAAAGTGCTAGAAACTATACAGCTATATATTAAAATCTACAAAGCTACAAATGCATAAAGAAGCTAAACATCTTTAGGCATCACTATGATCCTCCTCTAGGTTCTAAGCATCCCTTGTGAAGCCACTGGCATCAAACCCCTGGGACTGGGATGGAAGGAGGTTCTCCTCCCCTGGCAACTTTAGTTTAAAGCCCCTTTACCATCTTGGCAAGTCTATGACTGAAGATGGTCATTCCTTGTGCATAGTCCTTTTAGATCTTTACCTGCCTTGCTTACTGTTACCCTTTCCCATTACTGAATTACCCACTGCTGAACTCTTTTCTTTTTTTCATTAACTTATTTTTGCACTCTAGTTTAATTCTTGAACTTCCTCCTCTGTAAAATGCAAATATATTAGAGATATCACAATCTTGAACACATGCTACTTTCAATATGCTGGTTCTTTCCTGAATTACTTGATAAAGTACAAAAACACAGCATAAACACATAGTAAAAAGCTGAATCATTTGTAATAACTGACTGGAAAAACGACAATTAGGCTACTATGAATAAATTTAATTGGTGTCATTGTCCTTGGATAAATTAATTTTACACAAAGTGAAAGCCTATCCACACATATTTAATAAATTTAATACTTAAAGCTTAATTCTAGGTTCTGTTCTTTTTGGTAAGGAATTTGGGTATTCATTCTTTATTTGCTGCTTTTTAATCCACAATCCAAATTCTGGTGTGAATAGTTTTGCCATAGTGTTAAGCACTGACATTTTTAACTGCCTCAAAAATGTTAAGAACTCATCTGTATAGCAACTCCTTTGGTATGAAAATTACTATTTGCAATTTGGTTGGTATTTTCACAGGCGACTACTAATTATGAATGCTCTACTTAAGATGAATATTTATGTGCAACATTACTTTTCACTTCCTTCAGTATAACTTTTCCCCTTCTGTTTTCTGTACCTATCTAAATACCCTATCAGCATAAAATTTTACGGTCTTACTATGTTGTCTTTTCTAAGAGTGTGAATATTATTCAAGGCCCTTGTGAATAGCTATACTTAATACAATGTTAACAATGTTCACAGATTTTTAATTTCATGTATTTACCAGAATTTTGCCTTCAAACAGTTTTGTTGTTGAGAAAATAAGATTAACAATGGAGAATAAAATGTTTAAATTAGTATTTAACTTTCAAGCTATATTATTCATAATGCATTCTATCAAGCATAAACATCAATGTTTTAAGCAGTGAAGAGAAATGGAAAATTCTGTCTCAGAGACAGAAAAAAATAAGGCAGAAATTTGACTTCTAAAATCATCATAAGAGTTTACAAATGTTATGCTATACTATGGCAAATTTACTAAATTCCTAGGAAAATACTGAGTTGAGAAAATATTGAGTGAGAGTTATTAGCATGCTGTGTACAGTAACTTATTATTACCTTATTTCTGTTGCACTGCTTTTAATCGTCTCACATTCCTGCCTCTTATTAAATCATACTAATTTTTTTCCTCCTAGACTCTGCACTGGCTGTGCTTTGCATCTTATACATTTAGGTAAAAGGTAAGAAAAAAACTCTTCTAAATATTGGGTAGCTTACAGTTCCAGGGTTTTTTAATCTAAACTTCTCATATTTTTCTTACTCTCTCTTATTCCATGTAGCAATTTGGATGGGAAAGCATGAGGAAAAGTTTTCAGGTCTATTTGTCAAAAGGAACTGTTACTTGCTGGTTTTTTTAATTCACAAGCTTACTACTACTATTAGGTGTGAATAAGGAATGGGGAGAGGGTTAAAAGTAAAAACTGATTATGGAATGAGTGTATTGCATGTATTCAATATGCATCATGCTTTTCTGACTGATTCAGGATGGCTTTTTAAATACACTCGTTCTGTATTCACAATATTGTAAGCATCTAGATGGCAATTTAAGTTTTTTAAAAACCCTGCTTTTACTAATTAAAAGTGGTGTTGGTATTGGTGTTGTTATTACTATTATTATCATTATTACAGGACCTAGTGAAAAAAGGGCAACATCTAGAAAAGAGGGGTTTAAACTCAATATATGAGGCAATTACAGAACTGTTGTAAACATTACTTTCAAAACTGTAGCTACTTCTTCCAGATTCCAAATGTAGAAAGATGTATAATTTTGCATGCCTTTCTTTCTTGTTTTCTAATTTACTTGTAACATTTAATATGCACCAAGCTACTGCAGGGAAATTTTTTGGCAACCAGCAATACTGGAAGAGGGATGTATGAAGCCACATTTAACAAAAGACTCAGAGCTCAAAAAGGAGTCAAAGCCAACATTATTCATGCACTGGTTGTTAGACGTCTTCTGACCAGAACCACCTTTCTTACACCAGGGGTGGAGAGCTGTGCTCCCTTTTGCTGTTCCTGCTCAGGCAAACTCCAACAGCAGGAGCATCTTTGGCTATAAGCCAAGATACAAGGTCTCCAGATAAACCAGTGCAACAGTCCGGTATATCCCTAAATCAGTGCCAAGTGCTACTTCACATGGCTATGGGATCTATGAAGGAAGCTGAAGAGTCCTTTAGAGCTCCACAAACCTGCCTCCTCTTCACACCAGCTTGTGTGTTACCATTAATCACAGTCCCAGAGTTTTATAGAACCACAGATAACAGCCAGGCTCTAGGATTCCTGCAGGAACATTTGTTTCTCCACCAGAAATTCCAGTATCAGTCTGTTACAGTTTAGAAAACAAAATGTAAGCAATACATTTAAGCAGTTAAATAAAACAGTTAAAGATGCATTTGAATGAGTAAGTTTAAGGGAGCTGGTTACACCAGAACAAGCAGCTGCTTGTTCAGCCACCAGTTTGAGTTCTGGTTGAAAATCTCAGCTAGTTAGATTCGTCAGAAGAACCTAAGCAATGTCATGTCAGTGCTGCTCTTGAAAGGTGTCCCGTTCTTAAAAAGCAGCCCAGCTACTGAGTCCCTGATTCTTAGATCTCAATTTCAGACTTCAGATGGATGTTTAATGAAAATTTGGGAGGTAAGAAGGACGACTAGATATACCAAAATCAGTAATCCTACATTAGTATTACTGTTCTAGGTATCTCTACTTAAGATAAATATTCAGTGTTACTGGTATTTGTTAGCAATAAACATAGCTGAAAATAAGATAAAACCTTGACTAAGGCATCTGTTCCAAGTTTTGTCTCTAATTGCCTGGAGAAAATACATGTCAACATCCAAGCATTAACCTTTCAGAATAGGCCTCTGAAATAGGCCTACTTTGTTCAGCTAAAACCTGGTATCTATAAATCTTTAAGGAGTAAGTTTCTTAGCTTAGACAACTTTGAAGAAGCAGCTCTGAGTCATAACTGAGTATTTATTTCACAAAAACACAAAAATATATCCAAGTTTAAGAGAGAAAAGAACCATATTCTTTTTCTGAGACAAAAAGAACACATGGATTATGTTCACACCTTGATAGAAATCTACTCCCGATGCTGAATGAAAAATAAGAGAACATGCCTCAAAAATAAATGGGTGCCACAAGCCAGAAATATTCCTAAATTCAGTAAGGAAATTATCATCTCTTAAATTAAGATTGCTCACTTGAATTTTCTAGCTTTAAAACTACTTCTGTTGTATTTCAAAGATCTTATATGGTCCATTTTTTGTATTACTCTGCCTCTCACTGAATACTCAAATAAATGTTCTGTTCTGCTGCTGCTGCTACAAGTCCATGAGAAAAAAGCACCTGAGGTTATTGATGTTCATGAAGTGATTCATCTGTACAACCTGAAGGTTTTGGTCTACGTTCCACTGAACAAGTGCTGAACACATAAAGGCTCTTTCAGCATTATTTCCTGGTATGCCTGAAGTATTATTTATTTAATTTATTTCTCGTTTATTTTGAGACTGTTGCCTCAAAACAATGGGTATTTGAAAAGTTTCATCTCCTTCTGTGCTTTGTTGACAAAGCATCAACTGAGTGGAAGCGGGAGCTGTGCAGTCCTTCCCGTAGCTAATGTCAGCTTATTTACAACTCCAGTGTTTTGGGAGTCATTCTGACGCGCCCCAAGAAATGCCACCAGACAGGTCTGGCATGTTTTCACCCCAAGTCAACTTTGGGAAACGTTTCAAGTCTCTTTCTTCTGCTGTTAATGAAGTTCGAAGTGCTCCAACAAGTTTCAAATCTCATCCAGGTCCCACTAATTATCCACAGACTTCACGCCTTTAACAGTCGTTCCTGGTTCTATTTCGCTAACTGGCTCTCCACTGGCAGTGCCTCTGGCAGGGACGCTCCCCCGCGCCAGCCCCGGGGCAGCGCGAGTCTCTCACGGCGCGGGCCCGGCCGCAGCGGCAGCCGCAGAGCCCCTTCGCTGCAGCGCAGGCGCGGCTGCGGCTGCGGGCGGAGCATGCGCGGACAGGCCGTGGGGCGGGATGGTGGCGGCGCCCGCGGCCCCGGGGAGCAGGTCGGTGACTGGGCCGGGCTGTGCCAGCGCCTCCGGCCGCTCAGCGCCGCGCAGCGCAGCCCAGGCTGGGGGCTGGGCCGGCCGGGGTGGCCGCAGCAGCCTCTCCATGAGCGCCTCGGTGTCTCCTGGCAGCGCCCCGGGGGCGGTGCGGGCCGGGCCTGGCCGCGGCACCGGCCGGGCGGGAGGAGAAGGAGGTGGTGGCGGTGTCGCTGATGCCCTGCGCCTTATGTTTTCTCATCAGGTGTTGTCCTTCTTGCTTCCCATGTCCTATTACCAGGAGGATTTTTTCAGAGAATATCTCAAGATGATGGCAAATATGGTCGTCCTGAACTTGCTCATTTGTATTTCGCTGGCGTTCTGGATCGTGTCCATGACTGTGAGTACCTACTACGGTGAGTCCAAAGGCCGGGGACAGGCTGGCATGGCACGGCCACGGGCGAACCCTCCCTTCCGGCCCCTCTAGGCAGGAGAAAAAATGGGAAGAGGGGTATGCACAGTCCCTTCCTTCTTCGTCAGTAGAGCTGATAACTTCACCTCTTACAGTAAGTGATAGTGTTTTAGACGATGCTGACAGCCGCTTACTTGCAGCTCCGCCCAGAGATTACGTACAAATTAAAATGTTGGTGTCCTCTTTTCCTAAAGAAAGAAAATAAAAATTACGAACTGAAAAGAAGGGCCTAGCTGACAGAGGTCTTTCTGTATTAGGGAAAGTACCTGACAACACAGGAGGAATGCGCCAGCTTTCGAAACTGTTTTAGGAATCAGCAATATCTGCAACGTGCAGAACACGACATGCAGGAGGACTTCCTTAGTCGAGGAACAGAGAAACGGGAAATGGTATAAGATAGGGATGTATGCACGCAGAGGCTGGCTTAGGTGTGTACTGTCAGCTTAGCATTCTGCTCAGGCATCTTGGGCTGGCTGTGATTTAGTTCTGTGCAGTTGCAGGGACACAAGCCCTCTCTGCAGTCTCTCTTTTCAGCTCTAGGACCATTCTTACAGCAGTGTGCAAAGGCAGCTGATACTGCCTGCAATAGAGGAATTGAACTGCTTTTCCAAGACAGGTAAAGACTTATCATTCAGACCTCAGCAAGTTTGATGCTGGAAGAGCTCCAGTGTCATAGCAGTATTGCTGTAAATGCCTAGGGATGCAGTATGAACACCTTCAACTGCTTACTGTCACCCTGGATCCAGAAGAAGCTATAGTAAATACCCCACTAGTATAAGCTAACTTTTGTAGAGGTAGTTGCATGTCTCTGCTCAGTGTTTTCCAGTGCTTCAGGTTTTAGGATGGGGTATTACTTCTGGTAGTTAAATCTGTGTTGTCTGGGTACTTCTACTCTGGCTTGTAGATGCCAGATATGTAGAAGTTATTCAGAAGCAGGTTTCACAACCAGCTTTTATTTGTTTCATTTGTAGCTACCCAAGTTGGATTTAAACATGCAGCTTCATTTATGTGTGTCTGCTCTCTAAAGGTGTAGCTTTTCTGACAATTAGGATATTCTAGTCCCTGTTCTCTTATGTGATTGAGAATTTACAGTATAGCATGGAGAGAGCTGGTATCCGGTGAATCAGGATAGGGCCTGATAGAAAGGAGAAGACTGTGCACAAATCCTCCTTTTTGTAAGGAGTGATTAGGGAACAAGGACATAAAACTTCTCTTGTTCATTTGCCTGAGACTGTGGAAAGACCTTGGCTTTTCAAGGAGGTGAATGAAGCGTACAGTAGCTAATGGGCTTTAAATGGTTCAGCCCATAAAGTGGTGATATTCACAGTCTTTAATATAAGTACAGAAATACTACAAACATGTACAGTTTATACTAATTCTTAAGCATCAAATAGTGGGCCAGATGTTAATGAAGCCAGAGTGTCAAAGAACACATTGACTGTTTTATTATAGATCCTATCTCAGTCTGAACTGCTTACATTTAGTAGTAATTTAATACAAATACTTTTCTTTCCTACAAGGAAGTCCAAAAAGCTTGGTTAAGAAATGACCTTGAAGAAATGAAAATTCTGTTTGTTAGCCAAGCAGAAGGGGCCCCTTTGTGTTCCAGTACTGATTACACTCAAGTTTGTACCAAGAGCTGCCTTGGTTTGTGATAAGCAATACCAGGCTACATCACTGGAGGGCTCTTCATATATAGTTGGTGCTTGTCTTCTGAATTTCTGACTCAGTCCTGAGCTTCAAGACCTCCTTGCTCTCCTGCTATAGCTTTGGGACTTTTCAGTACACAGGAGATATTTTTTTTCTTGTGAATCTTTACATTGCAATGAGTGTTTTACTGTGATTTCACAGACATGTTTGTCCTGCTTTGCACCAGGGAGCCTCGGTTTGTGCAAAGGTTGGGGTACTGATGACACAAAAGTTCTTGTTGAAAACCATCACGTTTATCTTTTCAGCAAGACAAGCCTCTGTGCCTGTGAGAAATATTTCTTGTAAAGATTCAGACTTACTTTAATGCAAGATTTTTGGTGTCTTGTATTTGTAAAGGAGATGTAATAAATGACTTGTCAAGATTTTTTTTTATTATTTCAAAACCTACATTAACTAATGGCTTTAGCTTTTAGAAGTTTGTGGCTTTTTCAAACTAAAACTGTCACTTCAAATCTTGCCGAGATAGTCATCAGCTCAAAGTGTATTTTAAGGAGCCTTATATCAAGGTCAGAAGAATTGGAAGGGCTGGTGTTTCATAAAGTGGTCACACTACTTTCACTTTCACCTAGCAGACTGTCTTGCTTGGCTTTTTTTTGGTAGTGGAATTTTGTCACAGTGAATTCAGATGTTAGTTTTTGAAGTTCATAAATCCCTTTTAGAATGGAGAATATCACTGTATTTATTTCTTGTCATTTTGTTATTTTTTGGTAATTAATTTTAATTCATGAAATATAATTTCTTTTGATAGCTGAATAGAAAAATTGAGTAGATAATTGCAGATATATTGTCTTTCTGTCCATTTTGTCTGAAGGATAAAAAGTTTAAATCTGTATTAAGATCCAAATTTAAGTATATACCAGAAAATAATGACTTTTCAGACATGAAGACATAAAAAGGCTTTGTGATGATAATTTGTAACCCTGTTATTTGATTTATCAGGTACTTTACGACCCATTTCTCCATGGCGCTGGCTTTTTTCAGTCTTGGTTCCACTAATTATTGCTACACAGGGCTTTAAGAAGAAGAGTCTTGATCACAGTGGTGCATTGGGAGGTATGTCTTTTCTGAGACTTATACCAAACATTTAATAAACTGAAGATCCTTTTTATTGTTTGCAGTTAAAGACTTTACCTAGTTCTAATAATTCAAGTATAAATGTAAGCATACATGCTCCAAATTCATACTGAGTTTTTTTTTTCTCATGCCTGTTTGAACAGTCAAGTTAATCCCATGCTACTGTTTGTAACTGATTTGATTAATGTTACTATATTTATATAAACCTAGAAGATTATTTTAAACTTCAGTGCAGTATGCAGTTAAATCACATGGTTTGGCTTAATGTATAGAAGGAATCACAGAGAAATGAAGAAATGGCAGAGGTAGTGGTAAAGAAAGACCTTAAACTGATTATGTCAGCAGCCCTCCTACTTGGTGAGAAATCAGTTCTCCTTTCTGTATGGTTCTCCTTTCTGTGATAAAAGCATTTTTTGGCCTGGCAAAAATAAGAAAATTAAATCTGTACTTCATTTAGAACAAATGACTGTTTCTGAAAAGATTTTCTAGACCACGTGATAAAAAGCCCAGTGTAGTGTACAGTAGTGTTTATTGAAATCTGAAGCAACATTTCTGTGTGAAGTGATTCACCCTTGTCTTGTGACATTGTCTGAATTGATGTTCAGTGGAGTAAAACAGGGCCTCAAATCCTTCCTTCTCATGTCACGCATTTTGCAAATCTGTCTGTGAGAGTTAAGGGAAGATTTTCCACACAAAATCACAAAAGACAAAAATCTTTTTGACTTTTATGTTCCAACCTCTTAACAGCTCTGCTAGTCAATTTATACTGGCATTTGCTCTTAAATGCAACCATTTTTCTTTCAGTCCTTTAGAATTGTAGTCTCATGGTGAGGAGTGAAATTAGGCCTCTCCTGTGAAAGGGGACATAAAAATTAATCACATCAAGGAGATCAAATACTTTAAAAAATTACAGAAATAAAGAGGTGTAATAAAAATGGGAAAATAAGAAAAGAAAGAAAAGAGTAGAAAAGTAGCATCTGCTAAGATATAGAGGAGGGTTTTGCAGATTATCTTAGAGATCTTGGATGTGGGATTTGATACCTAAACTGATGATAAACTTGCTGATAGAGGCACAGCCACACCATAGCTATATATCTGCTCCTTATAAAAATAGCAATATTCTTCAGACAGAGTACTTGAATTTCAATTATATATTCTTTGGATGCTGGGGGCTTTATTGCATCTCTTTTATTTTTGCACAGTATTACTGATTTGTGGCAAAAGGTCTTGAAAATCACATGCTTCAGCAGATACAATAAAATTAGCAATTTGGCAATAGAATCCCTTATTGCATGATTGCCTCATGTTTGTCAGGAAGGTACTCATCATATTCAGAAAATTCAAAATACTTAATTGCTTTGCAAAGCAACCATTGTTACATGAAGAAACTTTATATACTTCTTTTTTCTTCATAGGACTGGTGGTTGGATTTATCCTTACAGTTGCGAATTACAGTTTCTTCTCTTCTTTGTTTGTATTTTTTGTTACTTCTTCAAAACTTACTAAGTGGAAAAAAGATATAAAGAAGCAAATAGATTCAGAATACAAAGAAGGTAAGCCAAAATAATTCAATAATTCTTTCAGATCCCTGTAGAGAATAAATACTGCACATTCTTGTTCCCATCAAAGGGTCAGATGAGATGTAACATCTAGAATAGGGAGCACTGTTGAGACTCCTCAACCCTGTCTCTGCGAATATTAGCAAACCACTTTGCTTTTCCATCTGTTCTGTTTAATAAATTGTCATATAGTTTCTGTTTTGAATGTGTGTCTTTTTTAAATTTAACTGTATATATGTTTTATTTTGCTTTTGCCTCATGCTGTTGCCTGACATTACTAAAATCCAGTTTTTATACTTCAGGTGGACAGAGGAATTGGGTTCAGGTATTCTGTAATGGTGGTGTTCCTACTGAGCTGGCTATCTTATATATGATAGAAAATGGACCAGGTGAAATTCCTATTGACTTTTCAAAGGAATACACAGCATCCTGGATGTGCTTATCCCTTTTGGGATCCTTGGCATGCTCTGCTGGTGATACATGGGCTTCAGAGATTGGTAGTGTTATGAGTAAAAGCAAACCAAGATTGATAACAACCTGGGAACAGGTTCCAGTAGGTAAGGTGTTACCACTTCTACATGTTCTTAATATTTTGTTAATCTGTTTTGAATTACACATCCAACTTGAAAAGTTCCAAGAAAGACATAGACATAGAAAAACAAATATCAGAAATCTGAGATTAGAAAACATTACCAGGAATGCATTCTCTGAAATGGAATATAGTCAACTGTGTTTCTTCTGCATCTTGTTGATGAAATGCATGAGCATAGCAACCACGGAGCTGAAATCATTCTGAATGCTGTCACTTCTAATCTCTGACAATAGCAAAATATTGCTAATATGAAGAATACAAGTTATCAACTGATACTTTTCAGGCATTATTTTAATCAGTAGAATACATATATATTCAACAAAGACATTACAGAAAATTGACTTCTTAACCAAATCACTAATTTCCTTTAATATCCTACCAAGGGTGAATAAAGTGAACTTTCTGTCTGTCAAACATTGTCTCCATGGTGGATATCATTGCTGCTTTAAAGCAGTACCCCTTTTTTGAGTTGTGCTGATCAGAAATTGATCAGAGATACAGATCCTATTGGATAGGAGTTAAATGCATGGGAATTTTTTTCTTTATATGCATTCTTCAGATTTTTATTCAATGAGCTATCAAACATCCCTGTCTATGGATTTGGTTCTTTTATTTTTAGATGTTGGTGAAACATGTCTTAGTATACTACTTCTGAAAGGGCATTGCTTTAATGTGCACATCTCAAGGTCTGATTTTTTTGAGCAAATCTCTTATTAGCCCACCACCACCTAGAGCAGACAAATACCAGGTGGCATTGAGAGGTGTGCTGTCTAGTTTTATTCAGTTTCATGCTGGTGAATATTTCTGTAGAACTAACCCTAGAGACAGGAAACGAGCAGTAACAGGCAGTAACAGTACAGGTTAAGCTGCTCAACAGCATAATGGGAATTGTAAAAGACTAGTATAGGAGTCTTGTGGATATAAGAGGAGAAGATCACTAAGGACAGTTTTGATTTCATGTGAAACATTTAAATCAATACTGGTCTTTTAAAACCATTTTGTAAATCAGCTACATTTTATTTGGTTTAGGTACTAATGGAGCAGTTACTTTGGTGGGCCTGATCTCGAGTTTTCTTGGAGGCATGACAGTAGGTGTAGCCTACTTTATAACTCAACTCATTTTTGTGACTGATCTGGAAACATCTGCTCCCCAATGGCCCATTATTGTCTTTGGTGCAGCAGCTGGCCTACTGGGATCAATTGTTGATTCATATTTGGGAGCTACAATGCAATACAGTGGTAAGAGTCTTCTTTTTCTTTCCCCTTTCTCCCAGTGTAACCTAAAATTGGACTTGAACTTCAAGAAGGGTTGAGGGTGTGATTTTTAAATGGAAATACAGAAATAGCAGCATAAAGGACAAAGGGAGCAAAAGTAATGGACATAGTAATGAAAAGAAGCAAGGGTGGGTTGCTTTTCTGCATTTTGATTTGTTTATTGTAGCTTATTGTCTTGTTGATGACTGAAAGAGACAGAGATAGCCAACAAATTACCTTGGAAGAAGCAATTGCTGCCCTCTCCTTTTCTATATGTTTAATTATAGTAACATTTTATAAGAAAAAATGTCAGCTTAATTTTAGTCATTTACTGGGATTAAGGTGTCATTGCAGAAGCTCCATTTCTAACTCCGAAGTCTTAGCAATAGCCTAAAATTCAAGAATTAAATAAGAAAATATGAACAGCAGTTTACCTTCTGGGGTTTTTTCACTGCTTCCTGTAGAAGCTCTGTAATAATGAGCACTGTTTCCTATAAGTTAAGCTTATTGCAAACTAGCTGTGACTTAAAATAAAAAGATAATATTAATTTATTTTTTAAAATTGCTGACTTCTTGGTTCTAAATTATTTCAGTGTTTCCTTATTACCCTGAAGGATCATTGCCTATGAATAAACACTACAGAAAACCTTTACGCTAAGCTGTAAACTTATCCTATGTTTCAAAATTGTTTAGAAACTGTATCTGACACTGTTGTGTTTAACAGCTTGTTTACAGAGAGAACTTAAGTTTCCAGGTTTCATTGTTGGTATACTTATTAATTGGAAGTCAAGTAATGGATGTGCAGATGAACTGCCTGAGNGCCGGGGAGAGGGATGGGGAAGGCCTTGCTTCACAAACCCCGTAGGCAGTCTGTAGTTGTAGATGGCTCTGACAGGCCCTCTGAGGAGAAGGGAAGAACTCCGAGATGGAACGCAGGAGTTCTGGTGCAGGGATGGATTAGATGGGTCACCGTTCTTCCCGCAGTCTCAGCAGGGCATCCCAGCGGGGCGAGCAGAAGCAGCAACAGCAGGAAAAAAGAAGCTCCTAGGTTATGGCAAACTCCTTTTTTTTCCAAGCAGCCACAGCTCTGAGTGTGTCCTCCTCTCCGGTCCAAGAACCAGAGCGAGAGATGATTTTTCTTTGCCTGCCCCCTTCCCCTTTCCTGGGCCCGGCAAGTCTTTGTCTTGCAAATACACTTAAGTATCGACAATCAGGTTCCTTGCAACAAACAGGACAAAATTCCATAGGTAAAGAGAACACAAAAAAAAAAAAAAGGGGACAACACCCCAACCCCCCACAGAGACACAAGTCCTTTAGGTCTGCCATTACAGTGAGATCTACAAACTGTTGGTGGTACTGTTGTTGGATTTGGCTATACAGCATTTTTTGTGCTCTATTCTTTGTAATTTTTTTGGAAGTCCAAAATACAATGGAGTTTTTAAGTATTTGATAAATTTTTAGATATTTCTATCCTAAACCAAAAACACTTAAGCGGTCAGACAGTGTTTCAAGCTCCTAATGAGGCAGATGCATTAAGAGAATGGAGTAAACCTAGCTAATGCATGCCTGCATTTATCAGCACCTATTTCTGCCTCTTCATTTAATGTATTTTTTTTCCATGCTCAGCAACTTAGCTTTTTATCTGCAGCAGGGACAGTATGCAAGTTCCACAGTTTCTTTTACAAATTCATAAGCATTGCTGGAGTATGTATACTATGTTGTACACATACATACTGTGGTATATATGTGATGTGATACTGGCAAAACTGTGCTGCTCATTTGTGTCTCTCCTTCAGCCCACTTTTTCATTCCCTTTTTAATGTGGTCCCAGAAGGAGTACTCTAGTCTCTGCAGCATCTTGAAAAACAATAAACATGGCTGTGGGAATAAAGAATTGTGTTTCTTTTTTTGAAAACAGTACGCTGCTAATCCTTTCTGTCAGTGTTTTTCCTTTTGGTAATATTCCTAGATGTGGCATATCTAATAGTTTGTGAAAGAAAATCCACCCCTGCCTGCACAATCACTAATTAAAACTTTGAACAGCTGTGCAGAATAAGATTCAATTTTGCCCATGTTATCAGTCTATACCTATTACGTAAATAACAAAGCTAACGGAAGGACTGTTACTTTACCTGCTTGTTCATGCTTGGAATATACGCTTTATGTACAACTGAGGGATATATTTAGAAAAAAAAATTTCCATTTTTTCCTCAAAAAAAAAAGTACTACTCTCTGAAACACAGCAAGTGTTGAGTTAAATTATTAGACTTTGAAGTCTGAGTTTTCTGTAGCTCTTTTGCATTATTTAAGGCCAGGTTTAAAGGTATTTTTCAAAACAGTATTACCAACTGTATACCTGCCAAGGGGCTTAGTAGTGGGGTTTTTTTTAAGGTGTGTCTGAGGTGCAGAATTTTTTTTGATAAAGCAGCAGCTTTCTTTGAAATTTCCAGGTTGTGTTGACAGATAGTCAAATCTAAGAAGAAAAAAAAATACTATAAAATATAGTGATTTAGTTTGGAATGCTCCAACCTTAAATGTGTGCATGTGCACATACCCAGTTATACTTCACTACAGTGTGAGCCATACAGAATGGTGCAGCTGGACAAAACTGCTGTCTGTACAGGAATACCTAATGAAGCACAGTATTAAAGTATTGTTAGTATGGAGGCAGAGCAAGATATTACCTAAGTACTACAGAACAAACTCCAGCTGCTGGTAGTATAAAATTGCTTTGTAAATAGAATTTATAAATTCAGCCTTTGTAAGGAACTTGTTTTCTGTCAGATTAAGTAATAACATTGTTTCCATAATTTTTCTTTTAAAACAAATACATCTTGCCAGAGAACATGTTGCTAATAAGTTATTTCTGTTCAAAACAGCATCCTTTGCTTTAGAGTGACTCTTGGAACAGTTTTTTTCTTCTGATTTAGCCTGTTTAATTCCTTTCTTTGTTGTGAAACTGCGTAAAGGGAGAAGATTTGACAGAAGTGTAACTTCTCAAAAGAAGTAACTTCTAATGTAAAGTATTGCATTTGTAGCCCATTCTTTGAAGGTATCAAATTAAGCCAACTTTAATTTAGTTTAGTCTGATGATGTCTTCTTACAGAGATTTAACACTGTTATAGTAAAATAAATTTAGAAAGTTGTATATACCTGATTACAAAGTTTCTCTTCATCTTGGTGGCTTTGTAAAATGAAGTTTTTATCTTTTTCCAGGTTTTGACCAGGCAATTGGCATGGTTGTTAACCACCAAACAAAAGACTCCAAGCACATATCTGGGAAACCTATATTAGACAACAACGCTGTAAATCTTTTTTCTTCTGTAATCGTTGCTCTGGTGCTTCCAGGCACTGCATGGTTTTTCTGGCCAAGGGGTTGAAATGGTTTAAGGTTTTCTGCATGCGATTCTTTTATGTTCAGTCTTGCTCAGAGACTCCAAAGAGTTCAGTTGAACTCTCTTTATGAGATGGATCTGAAACATTCAGAGAGCCGAAGGACTTTCCATCTCAACTTGTTAAGGATATAAACCTCATGTGGCAATCATCATCTCTCAGGAAGGTGCTTTGTCAATAATGCTCTTGCTGCTCCTCAGGTGGATGTAGGTCATTGCCAAGTGAGGTGAAGCACTGGATTAATCTATCCTCCATTTATGGAGCTAAAGTGTTGGTGTCTGTTCTCTCCAGTTTCCAGCATCTGGAAGGGCAAGAAGCTGGAAATAGAAGTCTAAACCACATCAATCAGTGTGATGAAGCCTTGTGGCTATTGTCCTAGCTAGACACAAAATACACTGCAGCTCTGTATAGGCAATGGTAACATGGGTGAAGTGGGTGAATTCTGATATTTTCCATTATCTACAGTTTGTAAGGTCTTTTGGAAGTACTTGGGCAGGGAAGAGAGGATTCAGCCTTGTTGCCTATTCTCTATCCTGATACTATCTCCACTTCCCTGAGAATAGGTTTGATAAAAATGATGATCCAT
This sequence comes from Bombycilla garrulus, assembly GCA_013400315.1. Classification (NCBI taxonomy): domain Eukaryota; kingdom Metazoa; phylum Chordata; class Aves; order Passeriformes; family Bombycillidae; genus Bombycilla; species Bombycilla garrulus. Next base: position 166,430 of record VXBU01013904.1, on the reverse strand, counting down.
AGATAACACTTGAAGCAAAAATCTAAATTTAAAGTAGAAACTCACTAGCTGTTCCAGTAATAATAATAAATTTTTCTGTGCTTTTTTGACATCTTTATTTCAAAGCTAATGATATTTATGAAGATTTGTCAATACTGTGGTACTTGTAAATTAATTTAAAATTAAAGATTACAGTTGGAAACTCACATTAATCTCTTTAAAAAGAGAATGCTTTTTTCTATAAGCATAGAACTGTTCCATAGTGTTTGGCATTCTAACCAAGCCGTACTGCTTGGTTATTTCTCAACAGTGGAGATGTTTCCCATTTTGTCTGGGGCTTCTACTCAGAGGTGATGGCCTCTTCTTTGGTAGCCAAAGAAGGTACAGACATTATCCTTATAGCAAATGGGGGAACTCACACTTTTAAACCATTTAAAAATAGAAATTAAATTTTTGATGCTCAGACTCCTGTGTTAAGTAATTCTGTCTTCCGTCATTTATTTATAAAAGTGGCAGAAGTTATGTAGCCAGTACAGATTGTATTTAAATTTGAGTGATACCATCATAATAACCTCTCGGTCTTGATATTCAGAAGCATGGGCCCATACTTTTAACTTATGAAAAGCTTTTTCTTTTCTTGCTAGAGATAGATGAATATTTTTTATTGAACATCTGGGGTTTTTTACAACTGTCTTGTGTGTATTGCCTGTCTTTAATCAATTGACTTTTTTATTTTGTCACCTTTTATGGGAATATTAAAAAACTTTAACACTTTCCATACTGAGTTTACTCTTTTGAAATCTAGTCTATATAAATCTGGAATTTGTCTCTGGAATTCATCACTGGAATTACTGTATTACCCAATTATAAAGATGAGATTTCAAGATAGTAAAAGCTTTCTGAAAAGAACAAATTATGTAGCTGCTTTATGTCTGTTCCTGTGGAAGGGATTATGGAAGTAATATATGCACTTAAACTGTAACAATAAACACTTGGGAATTTTATGCACTATTTGGACTTGCGCTGCTTTTAAATAAACACTGGACTAGTTATCTTGTAAGATTTTATTAATACTGTTGTGGTTTCTAAAATTGAGCAAGGTACAATTTTTGTAAGATACTTATTTTTCCTCAATTAAATGCCTTATTTTTATGTTCTTTTGTTTCTTGAAGTCAAGTGTACTCTCAGCCACTGAAGTGGACATGGTCAGCTTTTTCACTATTTTTTGAGTTCATTTGAAAACCAATTTACCATAGTGAGAAGACATCTGATTTCATATTCATAGTGGCATGAAATGCTTTGATCTGTGATCATATGAACGATTGTGATCTGACTGAACTCCTGCAGTTAGCATCTTCAAAGGCCATTATTTTGGAATTTTTTTTTTTTTTGGTCAAGTCTTAGTGATGGCACTTCAGTTACTTTTAAAATTTCCACTCATTAAGTTTCCAGGATACAGAAAGATCTGAGCACACTCTGGAAAGGACAGCCTTAACTTCGGGTGGATTGAGTATAGTTTAGGCAAATATTACATTTTACTACTTAGTAGCTGTAAACTGACAAGCTTTGGGAGAAGGTGGAGGCAGAAGTAGGGGATACAGGGAAGAAGTTGCGTGACAAACTGCCTGTAAATTGGTGTGGGTCGCTAAGAGCAGTTCCTGGGCTCAAAAGGCTGCAGACAGAGATACCACCTGTCCAGGTGTTACTTGAAGAGACAGAAGCTGCAGGAAGTACAAAGAAAAAGGGGGAGTTAAGAGAAAACCAGGAAGTTGATAGGTTTGGAATTGCAGAATGGGTTACTGCAGTTAACAAATTTAATTTCATTCTTTAAACACTCAAATTATTCTTTAGCTTCAGAACCATCAGTGCCCCTAGTATTATAACTCTGTCACTGATTTTGCATTCATAATTAATTGGCATCAATATTTCCATTTGAAAAAATTTTAATTGAAGTAGTTACAGTTGTGAATTACAGGTTCTCATGCTTGACTGGTAGATGTGATAGATGATGTCTAAATAAAATTTTGACATAATTGCATGCAAGAAATCTTTAGCCAGGTCTCACCCAGACTTGGTACCATGATTGTTGAAGTATACTGGTGGTCCATCATAACACAGTTTCCTGGGACAGCAAAATAAAGTGGTGTGAAAAACAAAGGGGATGTACCACCTCTTTTGGGTATTAAGGACAAGCTGATTCTGCAGACTAACTTTTCTGACAATAAAGGGATGAAATGTCATGAAATACTGTTGGTGTTTTCCAGAACCAACTTTGGAACTACTCACATTACGATCTGTTAGGACTGGGCATTTCAGATTTGTGAGTAGAATTTGTTTTCCCTGCATTTCTCCTAGCAGTACTTGGTCCCCACACAGCCTTTTCTTTACATTTCATTATCTAACATTTTAACTTGCCATTAAGTCACTTTTCTTCAAGCAGGAGTTGACCTGTTTTACAGGAAATTTATTCTCTTAAAGCTTTGTAGGTATGTTATAGTCTCTGCTTCTGGCTATTGCTATAGCTGGATAATAATTTTCAATTTAAACACTGCTTGTGTTGGGGATAAGGTGCAGCTCTGGGATACAATTTGTAGGGGGACTCTTTATTAACTGAGAATTTGGACAGCTTAGGCTTTCACCTAATTAGTTTAGCTGCGGCCTGCAAAGGCCTGTAAAGGCCTGGAGTTGTGACGCAACTGAAAATAGCCTAATCTATGTTTTTGTAAGTTGTACCAATTATAGAGTGTGTTATAGATAAGTTAGAACAATGTAGCCAATTAACTAGTATCTTCTTCACAAAAGAATGTAAGCTCTGTTACCTTATTTAAGGGCAGGTGAAGGACAGAATAAACAGTTCGCCATTTTAAAATGCCTCAGTAAAGGCATCTTTCTTTTCTAACCTAGCTCCTCATTAAGTTCCTTGCTTCAACAATTGGCATGTTGTAATGCATAAATCAGAGAAGGAACATGAATTTACTCAGACTGTGTGGATCCCTGCAGCACGCCAAAGCCTGCAGCCTCCCTCAGTAAATATTAATGCCAATACCAAATGAGGATGAATGCAGAAATGTGGAAACAAAGTTACTGAGCAAATGGCAGTTTGTACTTGGGTAAAAGTCCGTAAAACTTGATTCCAAGTGAAGAAATTCCACCAGGAATATTCAGTAGCTTTTCTACAACATTCATCCCACAAAGTCAATTTTAATATCTTCCCACTACAGCCAGTAATTAAATCATAGAATCACAGAACAGCCCAAGCTGGCAGGAACTTTAGGGAGATACCTGATCTAACCTTCTGTGGGAAGAAGATCTTTAGTGAGATTATCTAGCAATAATCAATCTGTCCAATCACATTATGAAAACCTTTGATGATGGGCACTTTACACATCCTTATGTCAGAGTTTTCATTGAAACACAATAAGGCAGATGCACAGGAAATTAGATGACCGCCATTATGGTTTCTGATCAGGAAACATTTTGTGACTGGTGGTATGAAGTGAGTGTCATACACTTTATCGCTTTTAAAATATTTTCATAAAAAATGTATCCTCCTGTAGCAGACCAGCCCACAGCATTGCTCTGTGCTGTTGTGCTCTGTGCTCTGTGCTCTGTGCTGTTGTGGGATTTGCTGTTTTAGAGGAAGAACAAGCGTTGGCTAATCCAGATGATATTCAAGAAGTGAAGACTGTATTAACCAAAATGTGGAAGAACCAGCCTCATCCATGCTGAGGAAAGGAGAATACCACCAGTACGGAAACAACTGCCTGTTTGCAAGGAGCTACGTGGCTGGACCTGCTGAGTCACCTGTGAAGCCTTGCATAACTTGTTTGCACCTGTCTCATCTGGTGGCTGCTTTTCTGTGGCTTTGTTCAAACCAGCATAAAGCAGAATTAAATACTGCAGTATGATCACTGTCCAAATTGGTCTTGGAGGTTCAAACCTACGCTATTAGCAAGGGTGACAGTGGTTTAATAAAACAAGAATGCATCCTGCAATTAGAGGAAACATCAGTAGAAAGCAGTAAGAAGTTTTCTGATGCTCATTTGGTAATACCCTTTAATATCTTCAGTAACTATTTTTGTAAGGTCTTTGCAGCTGCAGCCTTAGCTGCAAAGCTGGGAAGATAGAAAGTCATCATAAGAATCATGTGACTATGCTCTGATATTTCTTGGTAGAGGGCTCTTGCTGCGCTGGCTTATGCAGAGTTCAGCTGAGTATTAGAAAGGCAATGACTTCTGTCATCCTGCTCTTTTTGTCACTGCTACTTGTTTTCCTGATATTTAATTATTTCACTTGTTGACTTCCTAAGTCTTGAAATCATTCCACCATCAAAAGTTGCTACCATCAAATGCTTCCCTGAAGCAGCAGCCATTTCAGCCTGCTTTAAACCACCAAATGCCCTAGTTATGGTGCTCTCAAGAGGTGTGCAACATCTCATTCCATTTAGAGTCTCATCCTAATAGAATTTAAGATGAAAAAGTGAAAGGAGCTGATTCATGATTAATTGGGATGAGAAGCATGAGTGTTACTTCTGAATTCTGGAAACTGTCTTTTGGAAGGTGCCAGACATGGGTGTCAGCTTCTGACATTGCACTTCATAGTGTCTCCTCAAGGAGCTCTTTAGTGGATTTAGTGTGTGCAAAGCTATGCCAGAAAAACAAAGCATCCACCATCAACCAAACTGTAAAAAGCACCCAAAGCCCTTATCACAACACAGAGGAAGTGTAATATTGTTCTTTAGAGTTTGAAGTTAAATGAACAAAAATATTCTCACATTGTTTGCCTGCAGATTTGAGTAATACACCACTTATATTCAAATAGGTTTGGGGTAGATTAACAAATGTTTTGTTTGGGTTTGGAATTCACCTGAAACAGGAATGTAATCTAGATGTTAAACTTATATGTTTAGATGTTTCTTTCCTATCTCTAATGAACTCAGATTTTTATAATATATTTTGGTTTTTTTCCCATGTCGCAAAAAAATGGATGCATATGTATCAGTCTGTACCCCTGTTATAGAGTCTGCATGTCCAAAAATAATTCCTCCACATATGCCATTTTGGGGGTTTTGTCCCTAGTTCTTCACAGTTGTAATCATTAAAGGTCTTTTACAATTGTCAAATATCCTCTTGTGCCATTATTTGAAGAAAGCAGGTTGGGTTTAATTCAGTTTCCTTTATCTCTTTCTCTGTTTAACCACTCCAACGCCTAGACTGGAGTCTGCATCTCTCCTCTGATCCTGACTGTGAGTAAGAGGAACCACAGAATAACAACTCTTTTCGTAGCAGCACATGCAAAGTCAGTGTCTACTGTTCTGGCCATGACACAGGACTGGTCTGTTTTGTGCAATTATTTTTCCTTGCTACTGCAAGTAGTCATATAAAACTACTACTTGGTGTCCTCTGGAACCTATAATTTCTGCCTTTCCGTCCAGGTTTAGGGAAGAGTGAAATCTAAGTCCACAAAAACTGGCAGCTAGGGCTGAAAATTGCAGAAATCTGAGCTCCACTTTTGCATTAAGGATTATGAGGAGTGCTAAGGTACCCTCATCTATATCAGAGTTTAATACAGAATTTACTTTTAGGTTAGAAGGCAGTTCTAAAAAAATCAGCTCAGCATCTCCCCCAGAATCACAGCATCAGTCCTGCATGAGGCCATATCAGGACATGACAGAGACAGATGCACACCAGGATTATTTTATTACTCTACCCAAGAGTACCTAGAATAGGTTTCTTCCCAATTTTTTTCAGACAGGAAAACTGAAAAGCAGAAAAGTAACCCCATGCTGGCAGGCATCCCATTCAGGGGTACAGTGCAACTTGGTGTAGTGCTCTCACTCACGTGTGGGTGCAGGTGGAGGCTTTGGCCAGAAACACATCACTGCTGCTGCTTGTTCAACACGGTCCTCAAAAATGTTATCATAGTCTAACCAGGCAATGTGGGATCCCATGGGACCATTCATGTTCAGAATCTCTTGACAGCACAGAAGATTTTTTTTCCTGCAGAATTGAAAAGACAGATGTAACCCCCCCAGCCCCCTATAATGCCCTGGTGCATCACCTGCTTCAGGCATGGGGGCAGGAGTCATACAAACTTGAGCATTTTTCTGGACAGAAAGTGAGACCAATATTTCTATCACTAAAGCTCTCCACTTCTAACAACAAAATGCAAACATTTTAATAGAAAATATTTCATTGGTCAAAGCAACAAGAAGATGTTGGTTTTAGGGGAAGCATTCTGCTGAAAGTAATATGCATTTGACCTTGATAAGGTCTTCTTTGCATTTTGTCTATGTGACTTCCTTGAAACTGGGTTACTTAGTGTAATTAAAAGAAGCACTGGCTTTAATTAGAAATTTCTAAGGGAAGAAATTATGAAGGAAAGGAATAGGCTAGCTGATTCAATTCCACTTATTCAGTCACAGGAAAGAAAGCACTTGCTTTAAGACTTTACATGATCATCCTGGTGTCCAGTCACTTGTCCTTTACACAATATTTTAAAATGCAGGACTGAGCAAGGATGATAATTGACAATGTAATTGTTGTTGCTGATTTGCTTACCTGCTCATCACCAGTATCTGCTGAGCAAAACACTTCAAGGAACCCTTCACAAAGGAAAGTGTCTGCAAAATTTATGTATTTTAAGAGCGCAGCAATAAATTTTATATCAATGGAAGAATTTAAATGATAATGTTAAAAATTATTTATTAAGCCTTTTTCCTTGTTTTAAAGGCTACTTTAGGATAAATTGCTTCAATTTAAACTATACACTGTAGTCTTGGGACTTCTCCAATCATTCCCGTGAAGTATATGTTTAGAATACAAATCTTCTTCTGAGTTTTAGAAGTCTTAGTTGAAGGCCCTACATTTTAGTGAGATGTGTTTCTCATTTGGACCATTAATAATTCTGGCTGTCTTTTTTCCCGCAGTGAATATGATGAATACAATATGAAAAAAATAAATTATTTAAAATTATTGGTAGATGTGAGAGCTGGAAGAGATAGTCAATCTGCTGTGAACTGGGATCTGTATCTGGCCAAACCCATGTCACTAGGCTACCCAACACCCCTCACACAAAGGTGTCAGAAAATAAGGAATTATTTGCTTCACTTGGTAATTGGTCGTGGTTTTTAAAACTTGTGTTTCATTTTGAATCTTAATGCATCTGGCTTTAGATTCCTGTCGTTAGTTCTTTCCTTTTGCCTGTACCTGCTACAGCACTGATGAGCTGACCAAAGTGAGCTTTCCTACTCTCTGCCCTATTTTTAAACTGTGTGCCAAATTCCAGTGCAAGTTTTATCAGTGCCATGCACTGAGGTAAAAAACTTCTTCATCACTTCTTTCTTTCATATCCAGGAATTATCTCTGCCCTTTTGCTGCAGTCATATACTTAGATACCTGCTAGATTTTGACTCTCTAATTTGTTACATTGACTAAGAGGTAGTAATGTTTCTATTTGTCATTTTCAGATGACAGCTTTTTATGTAATTTTTGCTGGATATCCCATTCTTGTCACTGTTTATCACACTGGCAGTGCCATATCACTTCAAGTTTGATTAGCATTGATTTTATATTTACTTTACAGGCCATTTAGAAACCCAAAAAGCCCTTAAGGAAACATCAGTTTTCAAAGACAATTGTTTCACCAATTACTACTCTGAACGGCTCATCCAGTCTTGATGCAATGAATTTGTCCTTCATTGCATCAAAAAGTATTTTTTTTTGATTGTTAGCATGTAACTACTAAGTCAAGCTCCTGAAAAATTTAGTACAGCTATGACCTTACCTTTGAACAGCCAAAGATTGTAATGTCAACTTAGATTTCTCTGATGAGACCTATTTTTCCATTAAATTTTGTTGACTGGCACACATAACATTTGAATGCTTCATTTAATTATTAGTCTTTCTTCCATGTCATTACCTTTCTTTGTGTCATCATCTGCTCCTTCCCACAGCTGAAGGTGTGACTGCCATGGTGAAGATGGGTGTATTGTGGCTTGTGTGTGTATAGAAGGCTGTGCTGAGATAAGGGAATTAAAAAATTAGAAATTAAAATTAGAATTTAAGAGCAAAAGGAAAGAGGGAGGCTAACACGACCACCTGGAATGCCTAAACAATTCACAGTCCTTGCAAATAACAGGATGCTATAACATAAGAAGGAAGCCAAATGCCAAAAGCAGGATAAAGAAACAAAAGGCCTTACAGATTCTGCTACGATAAGAGAATTCTCCAGACCCCTGAACCAGCAAAAAATCATTATTGTGTCTGTAACTGAGCCAAAAAGCCTATAGAGCATGCGCAAAAGTTCATCCCTGAGGAAGACCCTTTTACTTCATCCCCTAAGAGCACCAAAGACCACCAGAAGACCCCCAGAAATCAATGCGCAACCACAGAGAGGCGTGGAGCTAATTTTAATATGAGGCGAAGATAGGCGGGGTTAGGAAATGAATATGTATTAGGCGTATTATGTAATCCTAGTCTGTAGAGAATAAATAGGGAGTGTAACCTGCTGAACACACTCATGTTTTTGGAGGAAATATCCCCCGTACATCCAGCGCTGAATAAAATATACACCTACTTTATAACTTATTTTAGTTGTAAAGTTTTCCACAACTCAATTAAGTTTTTCAACTCAGTGCAAGCCTGCGTGCAACAGGCAATTACCATTGCCAAAGAGTGGGTCTGTGGACAGGCTGGTTGCTGTTATACAGATGATGATTTGGATGAAGATGTGTAGGTGATTAAATGAGCCTTATGTGATTCAAAACAGACCCATTTTGCTCACATCAGCTCATTTCTATCCTCTCCTCACTGTTTAGCTCAGTAACACTGAAACTGGTAGATTTTGGGATGTCACTGAGGAACCCTTTTGGCTTCCTTTCTGTGTTCCCATTTCTTTGTAGAAGCTCCTGGAAAATCTACTGGCTTATCAGCCAGTAAACAAAAACTTCTTTTACTATTACTGCTGTGACCCACAGTTAGCACACTGCAATATCTCATCAGGGATCTGCTTGCACATCTCTCTCACCCTGAGCACAGTCTGAAGAAGCTGACAATGCCACTCATGTCCCCATCTCTTGCTGTACCATGCCGCAGCAAGTATTCTGGTACAAAGTTCCATTCTTTATCCATGCCATGAAGTGAATACAGCCCTGTGGGTCTGTTCTTGAACCTGCCTGCTTCTGTGTTTGAAAACATTGACATGATTGTTTAAACAAGGTTTGCTAATGAGTGGTATTATTCTAGGTAGTTTATGATTGCATGAGTCCCATTTTTACTTTTTAGATTTTGACCAGTTCACCTTCCTCTGAAATTTCCCTGGTCTGACAGCATGTGTTTAAAATAAGCATTTCTGTACCTGTTTTTTTTTCTTTTTTTTTTCTTTTTTTTTTCTTTTTTTTTTTTAATGTTTTCATCCCTAGTAACATTACAGCATACATCTAGCAAACAGACTTCTGCAGAAGGGAAGTTTTGTCTTTTGTAACTCTGACACTTCAAAACTATTACCTTTATAAGCCATTTGTTTACCCTCTCTTAGAGGGTTAGAGCCTCTCATTTAGAATTGGAACATTTGCTCCTGAAAGTGGAAACAGCAAAATGAAGGGGTCAGTTAATGGTAGAGCAGAATGCTTGCTGTTCTCAGCAGGCATCCAGGAGACTGCTTGTCAGGAAGGATATCTGCCAGGATTGCATGGAGATGGTATTTGGCATCACTGTGTGTCAACGTGGGTGTATGAAACCATAACGCGAAGTGGCAAAGAATTCAGAACTGCTTATCCTGTGGGATAGCAGAATAGATAGAACATAGAGAACTGAATTTTTCAGAAATAATACTTTTTTCTTTACAAGAAAAAATAACATTGTTCCTTGCCGACATTGTTTCTCAGGTAGAAAACAGATTCTATATTTTACTTATTTCTATAAATCAGAAAAACATTCATGCAGCACAAAGCCTCCAAGGACATTATTGAACCTATCAAGTACATCCCTGTGGGTACATGGAGTCTCTCAGCAGTGAGTGGGTAAAACACATTCAGAAAAGTCCCTCCAGATCAAGATTCTTTATAAATTATTAATTATTTGTTCTTTTTCCTTTACTTCTCCTCTCCTCTCCTCTCCTCTCCTCTCCTCTCCACTTCTCTCTTTTTTCTTTTTTTACATGCTTTGCTCTTCACATTTATTCTTTATATTTTGAACCTGAATCTTTCTTTTTGACAATATTATTAAATTCATTTTAAGTGGGGTTTTGTTGTTATTGTTGGGTTGGGGTTTTTCCTCTGTTCTGATTTCTTGCTTTTTTTGGACATCTTATACTCTTACGGACATTGATCTAACTGTATATTATTTGGCTGAGATTTTTTAATATGTTTCTTTTCCAACCAAATCAAATAAAGTCAGAGCATTTTGCGGCAAGTATATCAAATTATACTCAGAAATATTCTCCAAAGTAAAAAATGGAAGTGTAAGACTGACATTATCTGCAGATCAACTGCTACCTTTATAGTATTCAATACATAATTGTCCCAGAAATGAGCTATGTGTTGTTCACAGGTTGGGAGGTGCTGTTGATGCTGTTGTAGGTTCGACCAACTAAAGTATCTCTGCTGACAGCTACTGCAAACACTTCAGTTCACAGTGGAATGAACACATTTAATATTTTTGTAAGGAGATCTAGTAATGCAAGCTGAAAGAAGCACATTATTTTCATTTTTAGAGATGACACTACCTGTGAAATAAAACAGTTGAGTAAAGTCTTACCAGAAATTATCAAGGATCATGGCAATAGATACTGTAGTACAATTAGTTTTGATTTAATAACCTACAGAGTATTATGGTATCCTCATGAAATATGTAATATGTCTTGAAAGGCATTTCTCATGCAGATGTAATCAGCAACACAGATGACACAGAAGGTCTGCACAAGTGTTTTTAGGAAGCTGAGTAAAAAGGGGAAGCAAAACAAAATGAAGGAAAAAGAGCTATTCTCAAATTCTCTGAAACAAAATAAACACTTCCCAAATGAAATTAACACCATTAAAATAACTTGGTAACAGTCACAGATAGTTAAACCTACAGATTTTACCAAGTCGTGTATGAGATTACAGTGAAATGTGACACTTCAGATAACTCTGACAGAATTTTCTGTTCTCAGCCAGATTGGCCTTTTAATTTTATATAATACCAGTTTTGGAAAGTATAGGACTTTTCATACAACAAAATCAGTAGTCACAGAGAGGAGAACAAAAATGATGGAATACTGTAGTTACTTGCAGCAGTCTACTGTCAGTAGGAAATGCATCATTTGACTCTGCACCACGGCAGAGGACTCTTTGAGAAATAGCCAACCAGAACTGAACTTCAGTTAGTGTCTTTTTTTTGGTGTGCCTTCTGTTAGAAAAACAATGCTCACTGTTGTGCTGCCAGGTGCATTCAGCACAAGGACTTCATACCAGGTGTCTCTTGTGCAACCCTTTTCAAAGCTTCTGCTCTTTCTCACCAGAAAAGTGAGAAAGTCTCATTCCCACTACAGTGTTTAATGTAGTAATACATTTAGGATTGATGAAAAATCACCCATGCAGAAAGTAGCCTTTTAGCAAATCAGATGCATCGCTATATGGATCGTTTCCATGCAAATAGAGCAGAAAAGTACAAATCAGGCACATTCTTCAGTACAATCCTGTGTATTTATAAAGAATGGACATGGAACCTGTTTTCACTGTTTTTGTTGAAAACAGTGAAAAGCTGTAAGAACAGGAAGGTTTCCTCCACACAGCTGTGTGTCTCAGGAGATATATTTGCCAGCAGTTACCCAAGAAATCCTCAACCTGCTGGGCCCTGCAAGCAGCTCGTGCTCATGGGCACTGATTTCCACTATTTCTGGCAACCCTAATCCAAACTCCATTTTGTCTCCTTCTTCTATTCAGTCTGAAAGAATAACTAACATGCCAGCCAGTTTTATTGCCTGTCCACAGAAAGCATGACTGACAGAAGCCAACATCACTTTCCAGCAAGACAGTATTTTTATAGCAACTTGCTGAAAGCTCTTACGTGCTAATAAAACTAGAAATTTATTTAAAGAAAAGATATGCCTGACGATTGTGTCTGCATTGGTTGTTTTTTTTTTTCCCCTTGTCCCATTTCCTTTATTTGCTAAAAAGGTTTACGTTACTTGCCTCTGGAGGAAAGAAAAACAATCCATTCTGTGTGTCAATGTAATACTGTTCCGTGACGTGACTTCTTACTTTGGGAAATCCAATTCTTGTTCTCTTGGATGCATTCTCTATTCTTTCCTCCTTTCTTTCTCATAAAACAGAGCATTAATACTATCTGACAAAGAAAAAGAAAATTGCACTATGAAGCCTTTTTGTAGGTGTTATTTTCCTTACCACAAAATGATCGCTAGAGAGAGGTTGTGCTGCAGTCATTTGGATTGGTTTGTGAGGATTGATTTTAATTAAGGAATGATATCCAGTTTTACAGGCAGTTATCCTATCCTTGTGTATGAAACTCTACTGGACCTCTGCAATCAAGGAACTCGACGGGAGAACGTTTTTCTTGCACCCTTTTCCTCACCTGCTCCCGCATCCCAGTTTTAAAGTACTTTATTACGGACTTTTATTTTGCAAACATTTACAGACTAGCGTAGCTTAGTTCACAGGAACGGAAATCACATAAAATACGTGCCGGTGTTTATTAGGGGCTGTTGGTTTCCCGAGAGAAAGGCTCGGAAGGTGCGCGCACGGCACGACCAAACCTCCCCGCGGGATTTAGGGACAAGCCGCCACGGAAGGCAGCCCTCGAGCCGGGTCCCCGCGCCCCGCGCGAGCCCCGCCCCAGGCCCCGCCCGGTACCTGCGCAGGGGGCGGAGCCCCCCGCCGCCGCCGCGTCTCCCCTCCCATTGGCGTCGGGCGCTGCGCGTGACCGGGCGGTGCGTGACGTAGGAGGAAGAAGCCGCCATTAAGGGCCGTAGCCGTGGCCGTGGGGCAGGTTTCGCTGCCGTGGCCCTCTCCAGGCTCTGTCTTTGTGGCCGCCCCGGTGCCTCCCCTTCCCCTCCAGCCCCCCTCCCGTTCCCCCGTGGGTCCCCGTCCCGGTGGGCGGCGGCGCCGNGGCCGGCGCGGCGGCCGGGGGCCGCAGCTTCTCCTTCAAGGTGGTGCTGCTTGGGGAGGGCTGCGTGGGGAAAACCTCGCTGGTGTTGCGCTACTGCGAGAACAAGTTCAACGATAAGCACATCACCACTCTGCAGGTGCGGGCCGGGGCGGGGCGGGGCGGGGTGGCGTGGGGGATCTCGCTGGTGTTCTCCCGTCACCGTGCGCACCTCCTCGCACTGTTGGCAGTGCCTTGTTCGCACTTTAGGACAGCCCGAGCCGCCGTCGCTGCTCGCTAATGATGGCTGTCCCCTGCCGAGTGTGCTGGAAGCCAATTTTCTCTGTCTTTTCACGCCTCAGATCTAAGCTTTCGATATGTTTAGGCCTCGTTTCTACTCTGCATACTAACTGCTCCGTTTTTTCCAGTTATGTATATAAATGTCTTCATTTAATTCTTGGAAAGTATTATGCAAAAGTAGTGTTGTTATTGTAGTCATTGTTACTGGACTGATGACTAAGTGTTTCGCATGTGCTGCGTTTCTGTTAATCATAGGCTTCTTCATGTTCTCAAATCCTAACACTAGCACTATCTGAACCTTTCTGTTTAAGGAGAACAGCTTTCTTAAAATGGTTTATGAGGTTAAGGCTTATGATTTAATAACGGGAAAGATTCTTTAAGGTTAGCTGCTTGTCACGACAGCTGCCTGAATTTTGGCTGGATTCTCAGTAGTATTGTCTACTGTTATAAAGAACTACAAAGTGATGTTTGGGTAATTAAATTTGACAGGGTGCCTGCTTGAAAATATTGTTTTTTTTTCATGGCCTGCTGGTTAACGATGGTTGGCATGTATGCTGTGTTACAGAGCAAACTGCTTGTACTGTATGTGGTCTCAGTAAGTATGTTTCGAAGTTCACGTTGTGAGTCGTGTGTTAGTCTTTCAAGATGTCAGCTTGCATAGGTGGAAGTGTAGATTCAATGTATACTACTCTTAATTTTCTTTTTTTTTAAATAAAGAAACAAACGCTGCTACTTGGTGGAGCAGTAGTGGGTTTTGAGCTAATTTTGAGTTTCTTGAAGTACAGAAGAAATAGTAGGTAATCTTAAAAAAATAGCTTTAAGGTTATGTGCCATTCCTTAGCATTTAGGGGAAACTTGTTGAATTGTGTATCTCAGAGGTGAAACTTTCCCTTAAAACCAAAGCAGCATTATAGATGCACTACAAGCAATATAGGGAATGTTTCTTAAACAGATAAAGTAGCTACCTTTTTGCTGTGAAGAGGTAAAACCAATATGTTTTAGACTTTGTTATCCTGTGTTCATACTCAGCTTTTGGGTTAATCTGTTGGTAGGTTTACTAGGCAAGGTATTTATAGGAAGCTAGTTGTAGCTGTCACGGCACAGAGGTAATTGATACTTGGTATACCAAGAGATGTAGGTGTCAGAGGTGCAGCAGAAATGTAGCACTGAGCAAACAATCAGTTAAAGTGTATCAAAATGATCATGTGTAGCTGAATTCTCATTCCATGTTTTAAGACTAGGTCCAAGTGGATTGTTATGTGATGAAGCTTATATTTGTTGCTTGCAATTTTTTTTGCATTAAATCTGTAGTGGAAAACCTAACATTATAAACAAAAAGGGGGTTGGAATACAGACTTGGTCACAAATATCATAAAACACACTTTTAAATTGCTCCAAAAAAAAGCTGTTAGGAAAATGTCTGTTAATAGTATGGCTCCAGAGCTGTTGGTTTTGACTGTCTGGAGAGGGGTGTGTTGAGGAGTGGAAGCATGTGCTCCCAGTTGCTACTGAGATTTTGTTTCTCCAAACCAGGTTTGCAGTTGCTACCTGTGTCTTTTAACTGACTGCACATTGTTTATCAAGTTGTTTGCCTTTCTTTTCGGAGCCTCCTTGGCCACATATGCATCTTACTGATGGTAAAATATAACATCAGTTGCTGTTGAATCTTACTGTGCATCATGTGCACTTGTAAAGTGTTATTGTTTCTATTTCTCTACATCTTACAGTTTTAGAAAAAAACTGAGGAGAGTTTTTCCACTATTAAAAGATAATTTAAAAATAGGATGAAGAGAAACTAGGGTATCTGATTAAGCAATGAAGTAACATGTTTGCAAAGCAGCCTTTGTGGGTTTTTTAAGCTAAAAGGCTTAATCTGATAAGATTGCCTTGTTTCATGGCAACAGTTCAAAGTATTGCACCAAATTCCTTTTGTTCCAATAAAGCCAAAATTAGATAAATCCTTTGCTCCTGGTGCAGCAGAGGAGTGACAGTAGTAACAATGATGAATCACATGAAAATATCACTAGATATTGAGACGAGAGGCTCTCCGTCCACAATATTCTCTAACTTTAAAAAAGAAATTATTACGTAGTGCTTTATTCCAGTATTTTTCCAACAAAAAGGGTGGTGAGACTGTAGCCTTCTGGAAACTTCATCTTATGATATTTTACTATGAGTTTATTCTTTGTACACCCAGATACTTAAGTTTTGTTGGTGCTAATAACAGAAGACTTTGACTAAGAGGGAGCAATTTCTCTTTTCTCCCCCTTCCCTTTCTCTCAATGCTAACCAAAGGGCACTGGAACCTCCTGTGATTTAAGAGGCTGCTGAGATGTGTTGCTGTAGTTGTGTTAGTAACAAGTCATGTACTTAAGATATTCATGACCTGCTTGTTGAAGTTAAGGTAACTACTGATTCACAGAAGAAAGCGTCTAGTTAGAACACTGTGGAAAAGCTGATGCAGGAAAGGTAGGGGTTTTTGCACACAATTCATCATCTGTTGGCAGACCTGGTGGGGCAGTTAGAATTGGTTCCCTTTGTTTGAAACATTGAAATACGTACCCTCATCTTGATACATTAATAATAAGATATAAATTGATATCAAGTGAACTGTGCTGGAATTACTCCAGTGATAAACCTACTGTCATGCTATTGGGGTTTTCAATTGGGCAAATACTTTTTATTATTTAATTACTCAGAACAAATACAACTTCTGAATACTGCTCTCTTACATGTGTGGAGGATTGCAGAATATCCAACCTGAGAGAGCTGCTGATATGGTTGTAATTGTAGAGGTCCTGATTACTTTGATGGACTTGGCATAACCTGGAAAAGCTGCTCTTGCTTTACGTTGCCTTCCACTCACTCCTGGCAAGATAGCCAGGGGTGAGTGGAAGGCAGTGTAAGGAGTGCTACATGCATGTTTGTATGCCTGACCTGCTTGTCTTGAACATGAGGCACTCAAGGGCAGGTGCCACATACCTGCTTTTGTTCAGTAGCTTTCAGGAGTCTTTTCCAACTGTGTCTTCCTTGTGTTCTACTCAAGCCCCTTTATCAGCTCCTACCGGGGCCTGGTGGGCATATGAAACTGAACTTACAGAAGAAAGAATTAAAAGAAAGAAAATATTTCTTACAGCCACATCAAAAGATTACAGTTTTAGCTCTTATTTCTTTTCTAAGTGCCTAAGTATTCTTCAAACCAGTCATAAGACAGTAGTGTCAAAATATGAAAATTAGAAGCTTCAAAGAGTTGTTTGAAATTACTGATCTTTGAATTGATCATGGTTCTGTGAGTTTTTGAAAGTCCTAGCAAAAATGAACTATCATAGTAATTAAAATAATACGGAAAAGAGCTACTGAGTGTAAATCGAGTCACAACTCAGACACATAGTACTCAATTCAGTAATTTTTGGGAGATTAGAGAAAATGTTGAAGCTTTTTCTATGTGTAATTACGTAATGCCCTGTAGGTAGTCAAAGGCTTTGACTTTGTAACTTGACAAACTAAAATCTTGGTAATTGACTTTTTCTCTAAACTACCTCAAAGAAGGTGAGGCTTTTTCTTATGTGTTGGGTTTTTCCAGATTTCTAAAAACTGCATGGTCCTTTCATTCAGTTTCAATTGTTTGTTTTCTCCATCACTAACCCCATAATGGTTGGGGAGGAGTATGTGTGTGTTGAAAGGTTAAAAGATATTAGTTAATTTGTCTTTGGTAAATACTATTACATTGCCACTGTTGATGTAAAATATGCTTTATTGATGGTAAATGCATCAGACTTACCTATACCTACTATTTCATAAGCAGAGCCTGCTAACTGTATTCTTCAAGTATATGAACAAAATAAAGAATGAAGCATTACATCTGTAATATAGTATTGATGGTTTCCTCCAGCATGTTTGCAAAGCTTTCTGCTCTTTACTAACCATGACTGCTTCAAATACCAGGTTCCAAATACCCTTGCCACAGTCTTCTGTGGTTATAGATGTTTTTGTAATATTAAAAGCCTTACTTGCATGTAGGATGTTTTTAGTGCTGGAGTATATAACAACTGGAAATCTATAGCTGAGTGATAAAAGACAGTATTTCTATCAAAAGCTGTAGTACCTGAAGCACAGGTTATACAGAGGAAAAACTAAAGTAGGTTTATATACATAGGTAGGTTTTGCCTCAGACAGATGGGAGATATACTTGTGCTGTTAACTGGGTCATTGTCTAAAGCTACAATGATATGACTCTATGGATACTGAGTTCTCTGTGTTTTTCAATATAAGCCCCCTTTCTGTGAAACTTTTTTTCTTCTCAGAAATTGCTTCTCAAACACTTGTGTGGAATTCACATCAACTAAGCAGGTTTGCATTGCTGGTGTTATGACAAAAGCAAACATAGCATTTCCTTCGAGATATGCAGGAGAATATTGAGTACTGTAGTACAGCAGATCAATAAAATATTGTCAAGCAAGCTTGATTCTTTGTGCCTGACAATAGCTTCTCTCCCTGTGACCCAAGTGTTGGTGAATTAAGACTTCTGAAGTTCCTCCAAGCTTTTGGCTTTTAAACTGTGGTGTATACAACAAATGATGACTACCACTGATGAGTTAAACCTCAGGGACAGCTGTTTGAAAGCCATCAACTACTTTCTCTAGAATTTTTAAGTAAAGAATGAAAAGTTTTCTGATGTTGAAGATTTGCTACTCTTCTGTTAAGCTGTTTTGTTACAGGTTGGCTGGAGGATCAAATCCATTTAACGTTCTGTCTGGAAGTTTTCCCAGACTTTTGACACTACAGTGAGTTCCCTCACGGCTGGCTGAGGGGGTAGTGTAGTGTTAATGCTTTAGTTATGGTGAACACAAGGGTTGTAGTGATAAGTTCTTTGCTATCTGGTCTTGAAAAGTGTCTGCTTCCCTTCTGGTCTGTTCTTTCTCTCTGTTATTTTTATCTGACTTTGTGGAAAGGTTTTTTTTCTTTTAATCATCTCTTATTGGGCCATAAGATGCCAGGGAAGTAGCTGAAGAGCAGGAGCTGCTCTAGCAAGTGAATGTTGAATGACTTTTAACTGTAATACAGGCAGCACTCCAGAAAGGCACTTTGACAGCAGTTTGGGCTGGTGTACATTGGACTCTTGGGGTCTTCTGTGTCCTTTCTGGTTGCTTGTGTAGTTAAGCAGTAAGCTGGTTCAAGCAGCTCGTCTGGCCCTTTCCACACACTTTCTGCCACTTGCCACACATGTGGCTGTTGGTTCTGGAGCTGTTCAGTGCTTGTACAGAGAGCTCTTGAACTGCTGCAGTCCAGCCTAAAATCTGTGGTGAATCTATCATAAAATACCACTGAGTACTTGTTTGAACTGAAATGCAAACTGAGGTAAAACTGCAAGGAAAACTGACTATACTTTAAGGAAGAAGATAAAAGTTAGTTCTTGGTAACTGAATTGTTTGATATAACATGTCACTGCTAGTCTTTAGAATGGGGGGGAGTAGGTTCCTAATGTATCAACACCTCGAGACCCTGTTCTGGTCTATTAAGTTTGTATTAAATTATATTCCCTTTTTTCTGTCAAATTACAGACTTGATAACAGAGGTGGTGTCTGAAAATGTGAATCATGCAAATTTGAAGGAAACCAGACCTACTCAAGTTACTGAAATTAGATTAACCTTGCATGTGCTCTGGTCCTGTAAGACATTTCCAGAAGTTAAAGCACTGGAATTCTAAAGCATCTTGTATGCTTTTCCTGAGGCTTCTCAGCTCAAACAAGCCAACAAAAACACAGAACCAAAAAAACAGATGAGTTGTGGGCTCACTTCAGCAAAAAAAGGGATAAGTTACAGACAAGTAAACTTATGAAATACTAAGGCTCCAAGATATTTACTGATAAATTTAAACAATTGTTTATGGTTCTAATAGTTGACTAATAGTAAACTGCTTTGCTGGATTCCTGCAAATTAAAAATCCTGTTAGACTGGTTCCTACTCAAACTTCACGTACTCTTGTGAAATTTAGACTTATCAGTGTTGTGAATTCAGACTCTCTCCACACAACTCATCCTTCCCAAATCATTCAAAACAGCAACAAAAAGATCTAGTAAATGATTGGCTTAACTCAAATTTATTTAGAATAGACTGCTGGCAAACTGTAGTGAAATAACTAACTGGCTTAGTATTGACTTAGCCTTCTTACTTACAGAGTTTTTAGGTCTGGAAATTTGTGCTTTCTTTATTCTGATTAATTGTCCTGGTTTAGGGCAAATTTGGGAGGAAACGTCCAAAGCGTCCCTCTAGAAACCAGATTCAAGCGGCCCCTTCCCCTACTGGTTCGGGAAGCTATTTCCTTGGAGAAAAGTGAAAAAAAGTGTTTATGTAATGAAGTATTCACAAGCACAAAAAACTAATCATATTAAACAATAAAACCTCTTGCTGTTCTGAAGAGATGGCACATTCATAAAGTCCTTGTCGTGGGGTGTAGCTCAGCTCGCTGAGTCTCTTATCAGTCCTTCCGGTGTAGGAAATGCCTTGTCCTTGTCCACAGGTGTGAGCTCCTGGTGCTCTTTTGGGTTTTCAGTCCAGAGCAGGGCTGATCAGTTCCAAGAAAAAGAAAAGCCACAGTCTGGGGAACTTCTCTACCTCAGCTGACTAAAAACTAACTAAAAGCAAAGGAGAGCTCTCTCCCGCTGTCCGTGCTGCAGGCAGCACAGTCTGTGAGAGAAAAAGCTGAAAGCTCTTATCTCTGTGTTTTGAAAACAATTGCCTCAAATATTCCACTGCTTCTCCTTCTTCCCCCTTCACTCTCAAATCTAGTTGTAAAGGTGCAAAACTTATTTCTGGGCTAAACAGAAAAATGGGGATACAATTTAGCATCACAAAATCACCCCAGGATACTAATAAATTAATTTGAAGTCAAATTATGTGTTTGGTGTGTAGGAGTTAACTGTCATCTGTTTTGCTTTCCAGGCATCTTTTCTTACGAAGAAGCTAAATATTGGTGGAAAAAGAGTAAATCTTGCAATATGGGTATGTTTATTTCATTTTTTTCTTCCTTAGCTAATTAGAATAATTTTTGAAAAAATTACTTAGGCTTACTATATCTCAAGTGTTAGGCACTTCTTAATAAAGTAAGATTTCCTAAGTATTTGGAGTTCCTTGAACTTTTTTTGTTTGTGTCTTAAATGTTAACAAGTGTATTTTAAATGCAGGATACAGCTGGTCAAGAAAGATTTCATGCATTGGGGCCTATCTACTACAGAGACTCTAATGGCGCTATTCTAGTATATGATATAACAGATGAAGACTCTTTTCAAAAGGTACTGGGCAGCTTTTACATCTACTGTAAGCTGGTTGAAAGATAATCTGTGATGTGTAAACAGAAGTCTTCTGTTTTCAGTAGTCTGTATTATATTTGCAAATATAGATCATGTAATGGAAGTATACAGCTGACTTCGCTGCTATCAGGTTATTCAAAGAACACCAGAGAATTAGCTGAGTTTCTTAGAGCACAGGACTAATAAGGCTGAAGTTGTGGGTTTGATGCCTGTGTGGGCCATTCATTTAGGAATTGCACTTTATGATCCTTGCGGCTCCCTTCCAACTCAAAATAATCTGTGGTGTAGCTGTGTGACTGTCCCGGGTTGAAGACAGGTATCTGCTAGGGAAAGGCAGAACCCTTTCTCAGAACCCCCCTCCCCCTCTTTCCGAATTACTGAAAATAAGCGGCCTTTAGGCAAGATATGGGGAGGAATAATAGTCCTTTACTAATGAGTATAACAAGATACAAATTAACAATAACTATGGTACTAACAACAACACCTACTACAGAGAAAAAAAGGAAAAAAAATAAAAAGGTCAGGGACACCCCCACCCCGCGGCAGAGCCGGCAAGAGGGATGGGGAAGGCCTTGCTTCACAAACCCCGTAGGCAGTCTGTAGTCGTAGATGGCTCCAGACGGGCTGCTCTGAGGAGAACGGAAAGAAGCTCCAAGATGGAACGCAGGAGTCCTGGTGCAGGGATGGATCAGATGGGTCCTAGCGGGGCAAGCAGAAGCAGCAGGCAAAAACGGCCTGTCCTTTTCCAAGCAACCCCAGCACTGAGTGTGTCCTCTCTACTTTCCCCTTCCTGGCCCGGCAAGCCTTTGTCTTGCAAATATACTTAAGCATCGGCCATCAGGTTCCCCCGCAACAAATGGGACAAAAAATTCCGTAACTGAAGAGGACGAAAAAAGAAAAAGAAAAGACTAACACCCCAACCCCCCACAGTGACTTACCTGTGACAGGCTATAAACATGAACCTGGACTGTTGTCATGGTATGACCTGTTGATCTTTACTGTATAAACCAAATTACTAAAAGATACTAAGTGACATGACCTTTTACAGATCTGAGAACCATGAAATTGCAATACATGATAGTGGAGACATTATCTTCTCTGTGATAAGGTCTTGGTTCTTCAAATCCCCATCGAAAGGTGTAATTGGGTGGCTAGTTATTTTATGGCTGTATTAGTTGATTTGTTTGATCAGGTGAGTTTTTTTTCTACCCTGTATCAATCTATGCTCCCACTCTATAGGATGTTTCAGCTGAAAACTGGTGACACTCTTTTCTAAGCAAGTTTGTCTCTGATTAGTTTCTGGCAAAACCAGTTGGACTTCTATGTAGAGAGAAGTAAAAAATTGTGGTTGTATGGGCAAGGCTTGGGCTAGCAGTGATAGAAGTAGTGTAAGGGTACAGATCCACAACAGCTTAATGAATTTAAATAGTCTGGTGTAGGGCAAGTAAAGCCCTTGTGCTAGCAGTTAAAACATTTGCTGCCACCTGCAGAATGGTGATGACTTGTTGATATTGTTTCAGCTTGTGCCTTTTCATGCTGCACCCTACAGAGTAAAATCCTGTGATACCAAAACATTTAAGTGTGCAGAAAAAAAGGGGGAAGGCTGATTTACAGAAGCTACTGCAGAAGTACGACTGTGCCATGTAGCCCAACTTATTTTTAGATCTTGAAGTGATTGCCTCTCTTCACAATTATTCCCTTAAAATAGCAGTTCCTAAGTCAATGCAGTGACTGTACAACTTTGAAAGCATGACAATCGATTTGATAACAAATACCTTACCATCAGCTGACTCAACATGCTTGTCCCATCTTTTCTCTTGTGAAATAAAAGTCTGTTATAATCTAACCTGAAAAACTCAGTTCAGATGCCTCTACCTTTAAAGTACCATTTATGATCTGTAAGTAAGTGCCTGTTGATAAAACTCATGATATCTCATGTCTGACCTAAAGTGGCCCATGCAGTGAACTTGCTATATTGAGTGTGGTGAGTTACATTTCTGGACTAGCTGAACCATTTTATCTAAGTCATTTGATCTTAATTTCATCTATGAAATAAAAGCTGCTGAACAAGGACCATGTGTAGCTATCTAAGGAATATTTTTCCCTCTGTGTTGCTCTAAACATTTTTGCTTTAAGTTTAGAGTAGATGGTTAATGAAAGAAATGGGATGGTTCCATATTGCTTAAGTTAATAGTATATGAAGTAAAAACAAACTCACCTCTGTTCTTTTTGCAGGTAAAAAACTGGGTTAAGGAATTAAGAAAAATGTTGGGAAATGAAATCTGTTTATGTATAGTAGGTAAGTCTTTTTCAGCATGACTGAATTGAAAACATCTCTTTTGATTAATAGCATCTTCCAGATGCCTCTTTGACAGCTTGTACATGCAAAAGGATAAAGCTTATGTTAGATATTTAAAATTAAACTGGAGCTAAAAGTTTAAGTAGATCACATTGAAGAAAATAAGTTTCATTGAAAAAAATAAGCTGTTTAATTATACACTATCAGAAGTGCATGGTACAGATACCTGCAGACTGTAGTTTAACCAAAAAATGTATATTATCTTTCTTTCAAGTACTCAGACTCATGGCTTCTCTTGGTGACATAGACTGGGTGCTTGTCTGTTTTGATAATTAAGTGCTTGCAGGTTGGAGTGAGTCTTAAAGCTTGGATCTTTCAATGGAATGCACCAGAAATGCCGGGTTTAGATTTAAATCTGATCTAATTATTAAAACACTTTCATGAGGTAGATATGTGGACATTCTACAAAAATTACTTCTGTAGCACATGGGAGGTGCTAATAAATTACAAAAAAAGGAGCAAAAGGCTGAATTGGGCACTTTATATGGAGGCATTTAGCTGTCCTGATCTCTCTACAGAAGTAGCATTTCATTGCCTGTAAATGCTTGTATGAAAGGAGATTCTCAAATTTTGACCTCCTTGAAATTAAGATGTGTAAGAGCTGGTCTTTACTGGGACAGCCTGAGAAAATAGAGTACCATGATTACATGTCTGCTTTCTTTCTGGGTAATTTTAGAATGCAAAAACTTAAAAGATTAATTTTTTTAACAGGTAACAAAATAGACTTGGAAAAAGAGAGACATGTTTCAGTGCAAGAAGCAGAAACGTAAGTCATATCTATTACTAATAGAAACGGTCATTGCAGAATTATGCTGGAATAATGAACTCGTGATGCTGTTAATATAGCAGGCAGCTAGGCACTGCTGGCTTATCCCTGCCAGTTGTTAAGTGTTCTGTTAGTGTCTGAGTCACAGGGTGTCCTGGCTGACCAAACTGTAGCTTGAGGGTTCTTTGTAATTAAAGTCAACATTTGCAGTTAAATCCATTTCTAGACATGAAATTTTCTTAATTTCATCTGATATGTTGCATTAGTCCTGGCAGTTTTAAGCAAACTCCTTTTTTGTATTAAATAAGCATGTGTAGGTCAATTCTGAAGTCAGAATAAAACCTCTTGTGATCATCTTATTCCTTTATGTGAAGTGGCTGAGAAAGATTGAGTCCTTTACTACAATGAGGCTCCATATCTGCATTTCTACAGGTATGCTGAGTCTGTTGGAGCAAAACATTATCATACATCTGCTAAACAGAACAAAGGAATTGAAGAATTGTTTCTTGACCTTTGCAAAAGTAAGTATTATGTAGTTTGTTGGTAAGGAGCTCATTCATAAAATGCTTCAGGCTTCAGAAATTCTTTTCAGGCCATATATGAGTTTTAGTGTCAAGTACTACTTAGAACTGACTTCATTTCAGTCTTCTTCAAGCCACTTGTGTTCTGTAACAGCTCTGGAAGCCTGATGTATGGATGCTTACAATATTGCAAATTCATGCTGTACTCCAGAAGTGTCTTGGTCATATGTTGGAGTATTGACTGCTGTTCCACTTGCCACACATAAGGTCAAATTTCATGTTACTGGTCTCACCACTGCTTGCTTCAAACCCTCTGTTTCAACCTCTTTCCAAAATCTTATCAAATGATGTCAATTACAAATCATAAACTCAGGGCTTTAATGGTGCAAATTTTACAGACATCTAAACAAATGGTAAAGATCATGGGATGAAAATCCAACACAAGCAAATCATCTTCTTAGTTGTATTTCTGTGGTAAAATAATTTAAGGGAAAGGTCTTCTGCCTTTCTGAAGATGTAGTTGGTTGGGGTTTTTTAGGGGGCATTTGTTGTTTGGTTGGTTGGGGTATTTTAACAGTTAATGATATAGGTGGATAAATCTAGCTATTGAAGCTGCTAATTCCAGGACACTTGACGACCTCTGCGATCTCCCTTAGTTACCGGAAACTGCTGTGTGTTGGGTGCTTTAGAAAAAAAGATATTATATGTTCTTGCAGCTATGCTGTGTGATACCTGTATACTTAGTTCTGCATACCAAATAGGAGAACTACTCTTGATGAGCTTTTGTCTCTGTGCATATAGTTCAGGTAGATTAAGATAGCAGAGTCTTAATTTAAAAATGCAGTGGAATGTCATCTAATACACTTCTTTCTTTACAGGAATGATAGAAACTGCTCAAGTGGATGAAAGAGCAAGAGGCAATGGCTCCAGTCAGTCAGGAACAGCAAGGCGAGGTGTACAGATCATTGATGATGAGCCACAAGTACAGAGCAGTGGAGGGTGCTGTTCTTCTGGATAATTATAAAACTGTGCATCACTGCCCTCTCAATATGAAGACTGCCGTATTCCAAGTCACACAATCTTTACAAATGGAGTAATAGAATTAACAGTATTTAAAAATAATCACATGTAACACTGCAGAGACCTT
Organism: Bombycilla garrulus; assembly: GCA_013400315.1. Classification (NCBI taxonomy): domain Eukaryota; kingdom Metazoa; phylum Chordata; class Aves; order Passeriformes; family Bombycillidae; genus Bombycilla; species Bombycilla garrulus. Next base: position 140,966 of record VXBU01013904.1, on the reverse strand, counting down.
AAGTGCTAAACTAGTGGCGTCTGTGACCAGAGAATTGGCGTTTTCTACAGTGCTTAACAAAGCAATTACCGATGGCCTTTTTACATATTTTTCTTTAATGAGGAATAATATGCATGTAGAAAATACCTACTTAAAGGCTTCATTTATATTCTTTTAAATCAGATCATTATTTAATAACTTATATACGTTGTTGTTGGAATGGTATACATTTTTGCAGCTCTTTGTATTTTGTGGTAGATGGAATTGTATCACTTCTAAAATGCAAATTGGTCTTTTTTTTAAATTAGCAGATAGCTGAATTAATATTTTTGCAGGGCCTCCACAAGCCTATAACTCAACTACTTTGATATGTTCTGTTCATCTATGCCAAGCTGATAAAATAAATTGTAAATTACATATTAAATATTTTATCTGCTTTTATAGTCGCAGGTGTGGAAATATGTACATCAGTCTTGTCAGTGATTGTGAAGTGACTAAGTCAGTGAAAGATGCAAGCTTTTCCTGTGCACTGTTAAATTGCTCATTCTATTCCCCTATCTGAAAACAGCTTTGTTTTGGGTACCTCCATAACTACAGCAACTCTTTAATCCATTTCTGGCAAGCAGCAGTATTTAAAGTATCCCATTACTGGAAGAGATTGCTTCTGTGAACTGCTGCTTTAACATTGAGGTGTTTGACTCACAGCTAAAACAGTTGATGTATGTACATACCTTGCCTCTGCTGTTACTTTATCCTCTCAGAAGATCCCCAGAAAATCAAAGCAACTTTAGCCCTCATCTGTCAGGTAGCCAGTAAACCAGATGCATGGGAAACTCTTTAGCTGCTTTCATACATTTGTTTCCAAAGAAAGCATTATAAACTATTCGCGAGCATATTTTTTTCTCTGCAGGGCTCAAGTGAACGATTAATTGGCATTAACTAGAACTTCTAATTTGGAGTGATTAAATTGAAGATGTGAAACTTGCCAGATGTAACTTTGGGGATTCTAGGTAGAACTGAACTTATTCCCAACTTGCTCTTTCTCCTGTAAGGCATTTTGAAAAAGCCCATTTAAGTTTCAGGAGGAGGGTTTTCAGAAAAAAATGTGTAAATTACTATCACAAACTAACACAAATGGTGGTAGCTGGTACTTCAAAATATTTTGTGCTCTGACTTTTTTTACTGAAGTTGTCATGCTTGGAAAAACAGTAAAGGTGATGTCTATGACAAAGTAGAATATCCTTGGCCTTCCTTTTTCTGAAAGGTAGATTTAGTATTGCATATGAATGCACTGAATGGTGTGGGTATGTTCTGATACACAAAGAAGTAGTAGTAATGAATTAGTCTGTGTAAAAAGTGTGCTGTCTTCAATCTGATTTTTATTTTCTCTGAAATAATAGATGGCTTTGATACAGACTGATCCTGGTGCATTTTCTCCTTTTTTGCCTTAACTGTGGTGTAGATACTTTTCCTTAGACTACCATTGCTGTGCTCTTCTGACATGTTTGTATACATGATGGAGAAAGGCGGTCTCTTCATGCTAGCGAAGATGAAATTTCTTGGCCGTGCGGAGCTTTGGTGTGAATCTAAAATCTGTGATTATATGTGTCAACATGTAGCAACACTTAACTTTCACTTGTCTAACAACAGTGAGCTCTGACAAAGTTGAAAACCACATTGGTTTGATCTGACACTGGTATCTGAATATCAGCCTTGTAAGTGATACAATGTATGAAGAGTGAGATTGTCAAGTCTTGATGTTCAAGAATGCAATTGCCTCAGAATAGGAGTTTTAGGTTTTTTTGTTTCAAATTTAATTTTTTTGATCTCTGCAAATAAAACCCCAAACAGCCAATTTCAGCTAGACTTAGTTAAAGCAGTGTATAGAATGTATCTTTCTGCCTGCAGCTAAAGGGTTTTTAGTGTGTTGTGTGGTAGGGGCATCCCATGTGACTTCTGGCGGTTACAAAACTAAAGAAGACGGGTTCATATTAGCTCTGAAGTCTCTTACAGAATTAAAACTATTACTACTTGAAACTTTAGTGGAGGTAATGAAGTCTACAATTTTATAATACTAAAAAGGTTCTGGTTGTTATTAGTGAAATATTTTTTAAAATAAATTCTCAAGTAACTTTTCTTACTTAAGCTACAACATAAAAAATACTCACTGGAAACCTTCCTGTCTAAGCTGTGGTTTGGTTGGACTTAATTTATGAAGTTTAAAGCCTGTGTTTTCAGGCTATCATTACATAACTGGATGGAAGTATAACGTTGTGAAATCAGGGAAGCTGATTGAAGACTAGACAGAAGTAAAAACATGAATTGTTTTTACGTGAGACTTCAGCCATTCATTGTTAGTAGGAAAAAGCATCTTTATCAGATACTGAGAATGTTCTGTGCCTTTGAGATACAGAAGAGCAAAAATAGCTTGGTTTTCTATATTTGAGCAGGATCTTTTCAAAGTAAAGTGATGTTACTAGTATGAGGCTTGCTTTTTAAGAGTCTTGAATTTTGCATTTGATCTAGATTGCCTGGTTTATATGTCTGAAGGAGAACTCTTTTCTTGTTGCTGACTTCTGTGGCTGTAAACAAGTAAGCTATTTTTCACTTTTCTGAGAAGTGAAAGAGAGCTAGGCTGGCTGTCTTTAGAAGGTACCTCTGTTGTGGGGAGATAGCCAGATACACGCTATAGCATATGTAACCAACAGTGAGCACACTTCCTCAGGGCATATCTTGACAGAGATTACTCACACATATACTGAAATAAAATGGTCTAACTTTGTGCATTATCTTTCTGAAACAACTTAAAAGTGCTTGTTCATAGTCTTGATGCTGCTACTATGAATACATGAGCTACCTGTGAAACTTTTGCTTGCTGAAATAAAATCCAACAAGCCAAAGTCCAACTGCTTTAATGCAGCAGTATATCTCTCTGCTAGGAGTTATTTATGGACACTGTATACTGTGCTTAGACTTTACTTCAGAAGCTATAACAGATGGGATAGGCTGATTCAGGCAAGGGCATACAAATTCAGATGTGTAGTATTTGGAGATGACTGTAACTAGCTGCAAGGACTGGGAGAGATAGCTTCATCTCGTTAGCAGTGATCTCGCACATGGTTCCAAAATGTTTAATATCCAATGTCCAGATGAACTGTATGGGCTAGTCTCTTGAAGCAGTCAAGTAATTGAGTGTTACCTTGGTTATATTCCATGCTTTTCTTCAGTGTTCACACATGGTGGACAGGTATTTTTGCTTCCTACCACATTGAAAACTGCCTACAATTCTGAAGGAGCTTAGTAATTATAGTTCTACTTGAGTTTTCATTTTTAGACCAGATGAAAAAAGCTTTGCAGAAAGGTATGAAGATATAGAAAGTAGTTAGATCTTAAGTGGAGTTCAAAAATGTTGGGTGCTGTCAGAAGAAAAAATGTTTAGATGCAGGTCACCAATCTCCATAAGCTGAAAGCAGTTAAGTGATATGAATAGTGGAGTATGGGAATAAGAGTTGGAGCCAGCTACATCTCATTTTTCTGCTTTTAGTGGAATGACAAGAGAAGTAGGGGAAAAAAAGGGTATGTTGGAAAAACTGAGGTTGCTGGTAATAGGCTGCTGAGTAAGGTGCAGAGTTAACCTTTTCTTTGAGCTGCTAGAGAGCCTCAGCAATGGCAATACCTTATTCTAATATCACTTCTACTATCTAATATTAGGACTCCTAATATCACTTCTTGAGTTGTTCTTACTTCTGTGACATACCCTTTTTGCTTCATTGAAGAGACTGCAACTAACTTTGAGCATACTTTCAGGCACAATACTAACCTGCTTAAAATTTAGTATATGCTAATTTATTAACTATTTACATTTCACTGACTTTGTTAATCTTAGTCTGCATCAAACCCTATGATTTTTTTTCTTGAGAAGTCAGGAAGTATATCATGCTATGAGAATAACTTTTAATATAGTTGTGTGAAGGAGTTTCAAGACCAACATCCTTAGCTCTGCTTGCTGTGGAGGCTCAACAAGGTCCCCAAACTAGCTCTGTCTCTTAACATTGCTGGACACTTGCTCCTGCTACTCTTTGGAGGATTCTGCTCAATGCCAGGATTTTCCTTCTCTACAGGCAAACCTGTACATCTCAATGATATAGTTGTCTAATAAATTTAGGCTTTTTCTACCAAATAATAATGTATACTCATTAGTCCTGCATTTTTTGGAGTTGTCCGTGGCCCCTGTGTTGAGCAGAATGAGATGGAGATGATTTGGGGAGTTGTGGAGAATATGGAATGTTTCTTGCCTTGAGATGGCTTGAAAAGTGAGTCCATGAAAAATTTGACATTATGACAAAGTATTATTCTGCCCAAGATAACAGAAGATAGTTTGACTTGGAGAAACTTTTACTGTAATATGATTAAAATGATAAATTGCTCTACTTCTAAAATGAAAACTTATTTCAAGCTGATCTCTCTAGTATTAATTTTTTTTGAAGACTTAGGTTTGCTTAACTTGGCCAAAGCTTTAAATTGATTGCCGTATTATACAGCCATAAACTGAACTTTGACTGTTGGGAGAAATGGCATACTTGTTCATATTCCACTGGCCAGTTTAGATCTTAGATTGTATTTATTCAATACCAGGATGTTGAAAGATAGATTAAAACAACTAATTTTTCAGTTTATTTCCCCTGATTTGTGCACTCAGGCAATTAATGTCAATGTAATGCAGCTGCATGGTCACAGTGAAAAGAGGGCTTCTCTTCCTGTTTCTTAGCTGCATTGATCCTTGTTACTGCAGGGGTGTTGTGCAAGAAAGGAAGTGCACATTCTCTCCTTGCTTCTCTAGCTCTTCTAGACAGTGATAGGCACTACAGCAGTAATACCCATTTTCTCTCAGTTTGATAACATTTTTTTCCTCAAGAGGAGCTTTTTTTACATCTTGACAAATAATTTTTTTCAGTGTATTTAGTCTTACTGATTCCTTCAAGGGATTTTAATTCTTTATTGTAGGTTTCCCAAACAGATGTTTAATTTGAAAGCATGACAAGGAAGGATAATGAACAGCAGTGTTACAGCAGTCTTCCCTAACAATTGGCCATATCCTATCTCCAAAACAGTGAAGAGAGAATATTGAAAGTTTAATGGTGAGTCCTTGCTAGTTCTGTATCTGTCGTCTTCTTCTTGGATATTGGAAGTGACTTATAAGAAATCTCAGTTGAGAGGATTTGAGAGAGCAAGAACTACTTCCTCATCAGATGCAAATAGTTGATATCTTGTGACACATCCAAACTCATGTTTTTGAACTGTTGAAACTGTTAAATTGCAGGCCCTTCTTCAAGTCAGCCATCAATCCATTCTGGAAAGTCAGCAAATTTGGGACTAGCAGCGGAAGAGAACAACTCACTCGTTTTAAAACTGCCTGATCAGGCTTGTTTTAGTGAAAAGAGAAGAGAAAAAGCATTTGATACCTAAATCTTTAAGTGCTGTCAGTGCTATTTGATCATACAGGCATTATAATGATTGTCTTACTGTATTTTTCTCATCAGATAAGCTCATTAAGCTTATCTGTCTCACTGAAATAGAAAGAAAACATTAGCAGGGAAAACCCAATGCTCAAAAAGGATGCAGCATTTTTAATGTCAGGTAACTTAGCATTCTTGAATGTTGTAGGAATATTCTATTTGGCATTTGTGGATAAAGAAATTTTGTAAAAACATATTTAAACATATCTGGCAGAGGCTAAATGAATGTTAATTGTCCCAGTGCATTTCTGCAGCAAGAGTTCTTAAATACATCTTGATGTATTTTGTATACCAGTGCATTTACAGGAAGATAGTCCTGTTATAAATTAATGCCAAATGGTCCATCAGCTATAAAAACAAGGATTCTTTTGTCATGACTGCTGGTTTATCAGTGCCAAATATTAAAAGTGAAAAATGCATGGAAATGGATCAACTGGAGGAAAAAAGGTGTACTGAAAAATCAATAGAGAAAGAAAACATTGTTACTTCTTATATTTACAGAATGTTACAGCATTTGAAATTTGATGACAGTCTATAATAAAGTGGCCCTGAAAGTTACTGGAAATTGGGGGCAGTGACTGAGACCACAGATTTTTTTTAATGTTACACATATATTTCTGACCTGAACACGTGTCAAAAGATGGCTGTATGATGTCAAACTGGGCTCACTAAGGTTGCTGTAAATTATGCTAGCATATTACCCAGAGACTGTAGTGCGCACATATCCCCAGTAAAACCTAGCTTTGATTCTCAACACTGTCTTTGGCATCTCAGAACAAAGGAGCAGTAGCTGTTGAACCACGTTTATGTTTAACAGTAGGCTCAGGAGTGCTGCCTGTAATGCAGCAAAACAAAGTCAAACGTGGAACCAAGGCTATAGTGGGAATTTTCCACCAACTATGTGTCTATAACATACTGCTCTTCTGTCTCCACCATGAGTACTTGTTCATACTTCCCTAGTGAAACCTGCTGGTCAGCTGCTGCTGTGGTTTTGAACTGGGTGGACATTGCTTTTCCTGTTGCTTGCTGTTTTCACTCACACACAAGATGAGAGCCATTTTTGTGTTTCTGCTTTGGCTGTTCTTAGCCCTTTCGCTTTCTGTTCTAAAAAGTCAGCAACTATATCCCACTATCTTCTTGTCAGAATCACTGAAAGGTTAGGTTGGAGGGGACCGCAGTGGGTCATCTGGTCTAGTCTCCCTGGGTTGTCTTAGAGCACATTACATGGAATTGTCCCGGCAGAACTTCAGTATCTCCAGGAAGGGAGACTCCACGACCTCTCTTAGAAATAGCATATTTTCTACTTAATGAAATTTTTGGTTTTGTTCAAGAAACTAAAATCCAGAGCTTTTTAGAGTAAATGTAGTTCTTTCACAGATTTAGTCTTTACAAAATCTGTCAGCATTTCACTAAAGGGGTTATATTAAGGGGTGAAGAGCAAGTGTACTGCTTGTTAACAACCTGCAATCAGAGTCCTATGGTGAATATTTCGAATAGCAAGAGGCAGCAATGTTTCGATACACCTTTGAAGTCCATCTACTCTTCCACTGTTTTGTAACACAGAGTAATTGCAACACAATCCTCAACTATAAGATGTGATCATCCTGAAGTTGGATTGAGGCTTAAAATTACTCCAGTCAGTTGCCTGCAAGGAATCCTTTCAGTATGTGAATTTTTTGCAGTGCTTAGCACTACATACACCTACTGTTTTTCAGAGGCTTAGGGATTTCAGCCTGTATAGGAAATGGAGTGATCTCTGAAGTCTATTATGATGGCAAATGAGGATCAGGAAGTAAACACTGACTGCCCTCACCCTAAAACAATTGTTCTTTTAGTTTTCTGCTCTTTCCAGGAAATGTTGTTTGTTGTTATTATGATGTATATGTAGAAGTGATAGGGTTACAACTATTTGTCTTCCCTGCTGCATTCCTAGTTCTGGCAGTACTCCTGTGCCAATCAGCAAACAACAGATCAGTTTCAGTTTAGTCATCACACTCGGATAGCTTCCATCTACCCTCTGTGGAGGCTGATGCAATCATGAATTTCTCCTTGCATGACAAATGCAGAGCATTCATGTATCTGCTCTGCTGATTTTGTATTTAAACCTGACTGAGAGAAACAAACTATTGTAAAGTGATGATCCGTTACACCAATCATAATGTTTTCTTATGTGACAAATCCTGTATGTTTTGGGTTGATTCATGTTCTGAAATTGTATTGATACACAGTTAAAAAATAATCAAGTTCACAAACATGAACTCAGTGCTGTGCTTAATACACAAAATGTGCAAGTGCAAATGCTTCAAGAAATCTCTCATCCAGAACATGCCTTCATGTCTTGTTACATCTCCACGCCTTCACACTGTAAATACAAATAAATGCTGCTGGGCTATGGCATTTCCTTCCTTTTAATTTTGGTCTATGCATACTTAGTTTGTTCCCATTCTTGTCTAACCTTGTGGCAGAAGGCAGCTAAGCATGGAACATTACTCTATCTGCATTGTCTACTTGTGCAGGTTAGGTGTTTTTTTGTTTTCTTTGAGAAACAGGTTAGAAAAGCTGTCATATCTTCATCTCTCAGTTTCTGCTGTGAGGTAGAAACAGTTGGTAAGTGGTCCCAGAGGCTATATTTTTCTGGCAAATAAATTAGGCCAGAGTGCATAAGGAGCTCTGGCCTTGAGAGCAGATGGCACAGTGCAGCTTTAATCCAGGTGCTTTAGTCCTCTTCTGCTCTTTAAATTATATTTACATGCTGCCTGCTTGCAGTGGCGGTGCTGTTCCCAACCCTGCCTCTACGTATCAGTCTGAGAAACCTTAAATTGTATGTACCATACTTACACAAAAGAGTAAACTAATGATAAAATGCAAATGCTGAATGTACCCCAAAGGCTTTCTTGGTTGACCTGTATGGATGTAGCTGGGGCCTGCTTCCCTTCTGCTCTCCTAACTGAGGAAGACGATGGGAGGATTTTTTTTAAATCTTGGCCTCTTGCATGGGGAAAATAGCATTTCATAGCTAAATCCTCAGCTATTTCCTTTATTGTCTACAATACAATTCATGCTGAGGACTTGTACCTCTTAAAATATGAGGAACTTGAAAAGCCTAGTTTGCAGTTATCTCCTGCATGTCTTGCTGCATCCAGAGTCCAGGACAGCACTCCATTTACTATGTCATTGTGGTCTGTGACAAGCTGGAGTAGCCTAGAAAAATTTTTGGTTGCATGTGTCCATGCAAGGCTTGGAATATGTCATTTCCCATGAGGAGAAATAAAGACCAAAGAGAAAGATATTTTTGGCACCATTTTTCTATGTTCCTCTGATGTGGGGTTGTTTGTACAAATTAAATCTGTGATGGAAGGACTTGACAGAATCTGCACTTGTTTTGTGTGAGCCAGGTTTTCATGTGGTTGAGCATGTGAGCAGCTGATACTTCTGAACACAGGAAAGTATCTTGGAAGTCTGCTGAAATAGCTGTGAGAACAACAATAGCAGCTGCTGCAGTTTTTGGCACAGCAGTAATAACTATGCTTGCAGCTGTGACAGCAAGAGAAGCCACGGGAAAGCCAGGAACACTCTGGCTGCACGCTCAGTGCTAGCTGGTGTGTTGTGACTACCTTTTATGTGACAGAAGATTCCTTATTAGAGCAGATGGTTAATTAAAATCCAATGAAGAGTGAGCTCCCAGGCTAAAGATACCCTCCTCCTTAGATTCCCATCTGAGCAGTGTGTGAAAGGTTGGACTTTAGCATAGAGCTAGACAATCCCATTGTTTTCTTAAGGTGCTTATGGAGAAGTGAGAGGGACCTGCTAGCACTGTGTCAGCCTATGAAACTTGCTGTTGTGTATCATTCAGGTGTATAAAGTGCAATAATGCAACATGCCAATAATGTAGGGTGGGAAACAGCTTTGCACAAAGGTATCTGAGTGTCAAAAACAGTGCACAAGTCAGTCATGAGCCAGAAAATAAAGCCATCATGGGCTCCATCAAGAAGAGCACTGCCAGCAGGCTGAGGGGTGATGCTACTTCCTCAGTCCTGGTGAGAGAGTCCTAGAATGCTGGGTCTAGTGCTGGATTCCCTGGTAAAATGGAGACATTGACTTCCTGGAGTCAGACCTTGAGTGAAGGACAATCAAAGGCAATTAGGAAACTGGACCATCTGTCATACAAGGAGCCGCTGACAGATGTAAGGCTGTTCTGTCTCTAGAAGGCTCAGAGGATCTTTGCAATGTTTAAAAATAGATTATGAGAGTGAATAAAGAGGGCAGAGATGGTCTCTTTAGTGGTATCCAATGAAGGAACATGATAAAATGAACCCAAACTGAAATACAATAAATTCCATTTAAGCATAAGGAAAACCTTTGGCATTCCAAAAGCAACCAAACACTGATGGAACAGCTTGACTGAGAAGGCTGTGGTGTGTATATTCTTAAAGATTCTCAAACTTTTTAAAGCCCTGAGCAAATATTTGTGATCTGCTCTGGGCAGAAGGATTGAATTATATGATCTGTAAAGATTCCTGCCAACTTCAACCTTTCAGCAGTCCTTTGATAGAGCAACCTGATAACAAAATAATTTTGCTTCTCATCTTGAGTAACAATATACACATTGTTTTGCAATGATAATTTGCTAAAGAACAAGGGATAAGGCCTAAAATAGATGTATAGAAGATTGGGTAAGTAGCTAGAAGATGGTCATATATATCTCATGGAGTAAATTGGTCTGTGGGACTGAGAGTTCTCTGAAACATACCAGCCTTCTTGACACTTAGGTAAGTGGTGACTGGCACACTGAGCGCAGCACAAATGTGATTTATCTTTTAATTTTTTACTTAGTTGACAGCTTCAGGAAGGTCAGGTTGAGAAAAAGCCTTTCACACAACTTGTATGCAAATTTTACATATAATAGTCAAAGTCTAGCACTGAGCTGACTTGATAGAAGCAGAACATTTGGCAGTGAGTGAGACTGGGTAAGGATTGTCCTTAAAATGAGTAATGGCATTTTATCTTGGGCCCTGTAAAACAGTGAGATGGGTAGATGAACAGGAGGAGTTAGATGAGAGGGTTAAAATAGTATGGACTAGATGAATGACAAAAACATTCTGCAGAAGTCTGGTCATCTCAAAAGGGTATCGGTCACTGTCAGCAAACAGAATGTTACAAGAAAAAAATATTTAGCTGTGTGGACAGATGGGAAAAGCTATGATTTAGTGTTGTTGTACTAGGAAATCTCAGCAAGGTAAAACATGAGTTAGAGAAAACATGAAAGACAGAATCCAGAGAGATCTCTAAGGCATCAAGCAAGTTGTGGGCCCTGGTGACATATAGCTATTGATATTGAAGAGAGAGAAAGATGAGTGCCAAGACAGTCTGGAGGAAAGCAAAACCATTTTGTGTTAGCTGCTTCCAATGATAAAAAGTGATTTTAATTTGGATCAGAATTAATGGCTATAGTAGAAATATGGAAGTGAGTCATGAGATAAATATGTATTTATTGACACAATTTCCTACAAAGAAACAGAGGCTTTGATTCAATACGCCAATGATTAAGTCCAAGAGACAGGAGAACTAGAAGTTGGCAATCATGCTAGTAAAGAGAGCAGACCTCAAGGAGTCTATTGTAGATTGTGGCTTGGCTAACAAAGTTGAGCTGTGAATCTCAATTTTGAGCTTCTCTTAGGAAAGAAACTTGACAAATCAGTTTCATTGAAGGCCCAGAATGACGGGATGCAAAGGAACTAATCAAAGGAAATCCCCACTATTCATAGCAAATTTCAGGGAAGTTAGAGATGAAAAGGCAATGCAGAAGGAGCAGGATTACAGGTGGGTGTGAAACTAATGTATGGCTGTATTGCAAGGAGTAAGAAACAAAGGAAATGGGTAGGAAAAGGAAAGGATGAAAATGAACACATGGGAGACCAAATGAGATGAAACCTATGTGGAAGATAGCTAAAACAATTGCATCCCTCAAAGCAATTAATTTATGGTGAGACATTTTTAATGGGTAGCCTTCTCCCTTTTATCCACCATGACACTAAGTTCATTTTAAATTCTTATTCTTCTTAAATAATTTTTTATTAAATTTAAATAAAAGGACCACCAAAGTTGTCTATTTTTGCTACACTGATACAACTTTCCAGACCTAGATATTACTACAAGAACTTGTGATCTGTGTTTTTATTTAATTTTCTCATCTTTATGCATGTTTATATACTGAGAGTCACAGCAGGCTTTTCCAACTTTGAAGCAGATCAATATTTGTCTTGAAAACTGTAAATCTGGATTTCCATGGTATGTACCATATGGGTATTAATCTAACTAAATGGACTTTTAATTCAAAAAGTTAGAAAGGAATTATAATGTGACTTTATGACAGAAATAAAAACCCTCAACCAACCCATCCCAAAACTCAACAAATTACCTTTGCTCCTGCAGAGAAGCAAATCACTTCCATGCAAGCATCTCATTTGTCTTTTTCAAATAAACAGAATTTGGGGATTTATTGTTTGCTCAAAATATTTTATGGTCTTGTTGGAATATAGCCAATGTCTTAAAAACCATCTTTATTATATTGCAGACATTAGGTGAAAGACAATTTTTAAAAAGTAATACCCCACATTATATACTTTTCCAGATAAAGAAGACCAATCAAAATCTATTGACTTTTGCAGAATTCTTTCAGACTTTATAAATCTGTACAGATATGAAAGCTGAGTATTTGCTAACATGGATGAGATTGTAATTAAGGTTTAGCTTTTTCCCTTGATGTGTTGAATGCACTATGTATTGAAAACTACCATCTTGAATGTGGTGTATTTTTCACCACCATTAAAGATTTGGTGTATGAGTATTGGGGTGGCTTAGTAGTGCCTGTGGGTACCGTGATATTGAGATCTTACAGCATCCTCCAGTACCTAAAGGGGGTCTGCAAGAGAACTGGAGAGACTTTTTAGAATGATAAGGGGGAATGGTATCAAGCAGGCAGAGGGTAGGTTTAAAACAGATAGTAGAAACTTTTTCCTGTGTGGGCGGTGAGGCACTGGGACAGGTTGCAAAGATGAGTTCTGGATGTCCATCCCTGGCAGTGTTCCGGGCCAGGCTGGATGGGGCATTGAGCAAAATGGTCCAGTGGCAGTGTCCCTGTCTCTAGTGGCTGGAAATAGAAGTAGATGATCTTTAAGGTCCCTTCCAACCCAAATTATTCTATGATTCTGTGACTGGACAACAGCGCAAAGAGAAAGAAAATAACTCGAGAGAGTATGATGTGCGTTTTGTATCAACTATAGAACATTGCTGAAATTATAACTGCAGTCTCAGGGAGTTCTGAAAAAGCTTTAAGGGTGAGACTTCCCTCCTCGCCGTCGTAGACGGTCCCCGCTGCTCTGGCCGCTGCGGGGCCCGAGGCTGGGCGCTCGCCAACCTCCCGGAGGGCTGCGTCCGTGCCAGGCATTCAGCATGAGCGGCGCAGCGCGGCCCTCGCTCCCGGCCCGGCCCGGCCCGCGCAGTGCGCATGCGCGCCCCATGGCTGTGACGCCATTGTTGTGGCCCGGTGGGGAAGCACGTGAGGAGCGCTACGTCACCATAAACACTCGCAACATGGCGGCGCCGCCGAGAGGCAAGGTAACGGGGGCGGGCGGTGGCGGTGGGGCCGGGTTCTGTCTCTCCTGCCGCAGGACGCGCCGTACTCGGCGTTGGGTCTCCCCGGCTGGCAGGAGTCACG
>VXBU01013904.1:0-127713 GCA_013400315.1 Bombycilla garrulus | reverse complement strand
GGGGGCGGGCAGCCCCGCGGCCGCACTGGCTTTCGGCCTGCGGCCGAGGAACGCGGCTTGTCCCGTCTACGTGGCCGAGTGTCCCGGAGGTGCTCGTGGACGGCAGTGGCCTGTCCCCCGGCCGGCGCGCTGGTAGTGTGCGGGAATCTGTCCGCGGCGTGGGTACAAAGCTTTGTCAGTCCTATAGTTTGGTAGTTTAAAAAGTTTTGTATGCCGCGGATCCTTGCCGAGCATTCCGGAACTAAACACTATTGCTTGACAGGGACTGAGCTCGCAGGAGGGGGAGGTACAGGCAACGCCCACTGCTTCCCTCCGCCAACTGATACGAGTTGGGTCCGTAATGTTTTTTGTAGAAGTAGTTTTATTTCATTACTCTGTCTTCTGAAAGCGTTGCTTTGCAATGCGGTGTTCCTCGAGCACGTGGATCTTTTATTTAGTATTTAAAATCTCAGTCGTGTCCGATTATGCGTAGTAGCCTGCGGTGTGTGATTGTCTGCGGTTTCACTTTTCCAGCATAGGGTAGATGATTGTTTCAGTTCATGGTGATCTCGGCGTAAGAGAACACACGTAATTAGCACGTCCACTCTTCTCCGAGCGTGCTGAGGAGTGCACTTAGCTATAGTACGAAAATAACGTAGAGGTCTTGCTTTTTGCCACCTTACATATCTGTTTCAACCAGAATTGTTGGATCAGGCAATTTGTGCAGCTCGGATTTTAGAATTATTTTTTTATGTGCCGTACTGCTGTTAGGTGTGTGAGTATAAAGCTAGCCATACTGACCTCCCAGCTGTTTCTAGCTATGAACATCCAGTTTTTTTTGTATACAGAGAAGTTCCTCTTCTGGTTTTATTCATTCTAATATCAATCCACTAGTTTGTTGGATGAAGGGAAATATTTTAATTTTTAGATAAATGTTTTAATATTTTAGTTTTTCAGGTTGTTTTTTTGTTTTCCAGTTAGGCTTTTATCAAGATCTTCTTCAAGGATGGTGGTTTATATGTGATGCTAAAACGATTGTGGATTAGTTGTTTGTAAATTTGCTGTGTGTTCATTGTTCCTCTCAAAGAAGCCTGATTGCCTGATATTAAATCTCCAAGACATTGCAAAACAGTTTCAGTTATGACATGTCCACAATACTAATGCAACTTGTTAATGCACCTTCTAATTGAGTAACATTCTTTACCGTGTCTCTTTTAATACAGAGAAAAAACGACAGTTGTGTTTTCTCAAACTTCATGAAGTGGCTGGGCTGGTTTGATATTCCACTGCTCTCAGAAGCAGTTCCTTCCTTCTCTATATTTCTCTACCTATGTGTTGCACTGTTGCTTTTTTGGATACTGTACCCATTTGATCTATCAGTGATTAGATCTAGCAAGCTGAAATAATACATACCACTGTGCTTACTTTTGTCTGGGTTAGTTTTCTGTTGGGAGCACACTGGGCCACAGATTGTTCCTTTAAGTGGCAGCAAGATTTTGTAAGGGCTCACAAACTAATGAAATTTCGCTCCAGATTGAATAAACGGAGTGTAGTTTGGTGCAGACCCAATATTCTCACTTCAGACCTTCAGCACTTCAGTGTTTACAAGCTGTGGATGTCCTGAGTTAACTGCAGTGTTCCTTCTGGCTGTGCAGGGTTGTAATGGTGTGTTCCAGGTGTTTTTGAAAGAGCAGCAGCCATCAGTTTATGGGGTGCTTTAGTCTCACGTGGCAGATCTTATCACATGAAAGTAATGTGTTTTAATGTGTGCGCCCTTTTCACAGAGTGGTTCCCATGGAAAACATGTGTCAATATATTAAGCACCTGGGATAACTTGCATTGTTTTAGCTTTCACAAAATCTTGTTTTAGCAAACCACATAAGATTGTGGTTTCTATAACATTTTTACCCTGTTTGCCTTTCTCTTCTCTATTGCAGGTTTTTGGGGTTTTGGGAAGGGTTTTTGTTTGTTTGTTTTTCTTTTTAATTTTATTTCCCAGACATTATTAATATCAGTAGACTCAAAGTCCAGATATTTCATTTAGTCTCTGGTTTCTGCTCCATACATTGATGTGATATGAATTATAAATTGGGTTACCTCATGTACTACTTTACTTGGACTTTTGTCCTGTTACATTTTTTTCTTGCTGGAACATTTCACAAGCTTCTTTTCAGTGGTTTTTTTTCTCTATATGGATGGTTAACTCAGTTCAGGAAAAGTTAGTGCAGATGAATTCTGGAATTGTGACTCATTCTTTGTTAATGACCATCTGCCCTAGAACAGTGTGAGCTTCAGTTTTTTTGCCCTTGCTTAGGGTTGCCAGTTTTTTCTGGAAGTAACTTGGTAATAAGGTCTTTTCAGAGCTTTTGACTTTATGTAAACTGGTATATTTATATATTATACATATAATATACTTCATAAAAGCAGGTACATTTTCACTCTTTTTTTTTTTGCTTAGCAAATCGTGTTTTGTTTACTGTATTCACCCTTATAACAGAAAATCATGTCAGAAAATGAGCTAAAAAGTTGTGTATGGGGACAAGTATGAACTTCGATTTCAGTCTGTCACTATATAAGTGATTGTTGCAGCTGATCTAAATACAGTAATGATACTTATTTAATGTTCTTGGAGTTAGAGTATCTTCAGCACATGGGCTGTTAGATCTTTCTCAAGTTACCAATTGACACATGGGCTGTCAGATAAGTTATTTTTCACTTGCTTGTGCTCTTGGAGTTTAAGTTTCAGAGTGTTAACTGACCAAACATCTGAGCTTTATCACTAAGCTCAGATGTCTGGACAGCTCAGCAACTAGAAGTGTTCAAGGACCACCGTGGCTATTACTAAATAGCAGCGGTGTTAGTTATTGTTTGGGAAGGGATTTGTGTTTGTAGTGGAAGTTTTTGGTGTAGGGTTTTGTTTTGGGGTTTTTTTTGGGGGGTGTGTTGTGTTTTTTTTTTTTTTTTTTTTTTTTTTTTTTTTTTTTTTTGGTAGCTAGGAACTAGCCGAGAGATTTTAAATATGGTATGTAAAGATGATCTTTGCATCCTTCAGGGTAGTTTGTAGGCATAGATATAGTGAACTATTTTAGGTATATATCTATTGTGAGATAAGCAGTGTCTTGCTCCACCTTCTACTAGTTAAACTTGAGCGCACAGAGGCTCCTGTGCTATGCATTGTTGTGTTATTTTATTAAGCATTTGATTTAAAATATTTGTTACAACTTTTTCAGCCTTTATAATTTACTGTAAACACAATCATAATTTTTTATTATACTGTACTTTGTGGGTTTTCTTTGTGAATGGAAGACTATGTCTCTTGAATTTACTGAAGGTTTATTATGCTTGAATATGAAGCAGTTCAGTGATAATTCTGAAATTTCTGTATTTTCTTTCTATTTTCTATTCATTAAGGATTTCTCTTGCAGAAGTGCTTACAATAGGACCAGTGGGTTTCCACCTGAAGCTCTTGCTCTCAGTACCTTGAATAGAGCTGTATTTTCACTGATTATCTGCTGTTGTTGCATAAGTACCAGAAATACCTTGTGGTTCAAGAAATCTTCAGGGCACATGAGGCGGAGCTTGAAGTATGTACTGTTGTCAAGTAGGAAGCTGTTCTTATGATATGCAGTTCCTGGTGTTGAGAGCTTTCTCATATTTGTCACAACATCAACAACATTTTTGGGATTCTGCCTCTCTCCACTCTACTCCTACTTAGAATTTGTGTGTTTTTTAAGACTAGCAGGCTGTGAAATTTTACTTCCTTGGGAAAAAAGTTGAGCCATAGGCTCAGCAAACAAAAGGCATAAAAAGTTCAACAATGCCAAGTGCAAGGTCCATGGGGCAGTCCGAAGCACAAGTACAGGCTGGGTGGAGGATTGATTGAGATGAGTTCAGGGGAGAAAAACTTGAGGTGAAAAGCTCAATATTATTCAAATGTCCTGCAGCTCAGAAAGCCAACTTGGGCCGCATCAAAAGCAGTGTGGCCAGCAGATCAAGGGAGATTATTTCCCCCCTCTCCTGTGCCCTCAGAGGACACCATGTGGAGCACTGTGTCCATCTCTGGAGTCCCCACCATAGGCATGGATCTAACAGAGCAAAGAGGGCTATGAAGATGGTCAGAGAGCTGGAGCACTTCTCCTATGAAGGAAGGCTGAGGGAATTGCGGTTTTTAAGTCTGGAGAAGAGAAGGCTCCAGGGACACCCTAGAGAACCTTCCAGTACCTAAAGAGGGCTAAGGAGAGACCTGGAGAGGGAATTTTCCCAGAGGTATGTAGTGATAGGATGAGGGGCAATGGTCTTCAGCTGAACGAGGAACATAGATCAGGAAGAAGTTCTTTGCTCTGAGTGTGGTGAGACACTAAAACAGATTGCCCAGAGAGGTTGTCTACTCCCTATCCCTGGAAGTGTTCAAGACCAGGCTGGACAGGTCTGTAAGTAACCTGGTCTAGTGGAATGTTCCCTTCCCATGGCAGTGGGGCTTGCAGCTAGATGATCTTTAAGGTCCCTTCCAACCCAAACCATTCTGTGATTTGTGTTTTATTCCAATTCGAATACCAGATATTGTAGCATATCTTCTGTGGAGCAGAAGATCATGTTGGTCAAGTAATGTTAGCTTGATGCTTTGTAGAGCATTCAAATGTACTGGCACCTAGTCATTGCAAACAGGCTCTTGATGCAGTAGTACTTCAGTGTGCCCAGTGACACTTTGGCAGTGTATGTGTGAGAGTAAGCTTTGGGCAAACAACAGCTATTTCAACGAGGAAGATGGAAATTCAAGCAGTATAAAAGTAGACTTTTATATTGAGTTATATTTCTTTTTACTTAATGGATAGTTCTTAACTAAGATGTTTTCTGTTCTGGGTGTAAGATCACTTAGGCCAACCATTGTCTAAATTTAATTAATTTTATTAGCCTGTAACTGTTTTCTTACAGTTTTGCATCTTTTGTTCTGTTTCCTTTCCATCAGAATCTGAAAATAAGGTGCTGCACAGCTGCTGTATCTGTTGGTGATGTTTGTGGATGGAGCCATTTTTCCTTAATTCGAAGTTTGCAGAATATTCAGACTTTTGTACTTAGTCACTTTCTTGCGAAGGCCTGCTTGCTGTTTCAACTGTTGAATCCTTGGTGAGGTCTTTTACCTGATTCTCTAACATGAGGAAAAATGAAGTAATTGCTACTGAAAAGTTGTTAATACCAGTATTTACACAGTGCCATAGTTACTGACTCCAGAGCAGTGGCTGATTCACAATGTTAAGTGCTTCAAGCTGTGTCTCTTACGAGACGCTGGATGGCACCTTGGTGGAGCAGTGCTGGCCTCGAGCTGTAATCTGGCAGAAAAGGGGAGTGAGTGGAACACACTCTCCAAGAACACAGGGTGAGAGTATGAAACTGAAACATGGGACAAATTAGCTGGGAGAGTTAACTGTGCTTCTCCTTTCTCTCAAGTGTTCTGTGTTTGGCAGTTTGTTGGTCTGTGACAGACCTAGGCACAGGAGTTAGAAGATAGGAATAATCAGTACACATGGTGACAGCTAATATTTATTGCTCAGCACAGAGCAGAGACAGGGTGGAAAATACATGGGCGAGGATGGCAGGACCATCCTTTTCTGTGGTAGCCCCAGATCTTAGCTCTCCTTTTATTTGTTGTCTGTACTTAATTGCCTTAGGGTAGAGTGTTGTCATCTTTCACTAGCTGGTAGCACAGGGTTGTAAATTGCTATCGGATGGCAAGCATTAAATCACAAAGCTTTGCTTGTATTCTGGCATATATTGGTGGTGGTGTGGTATCCCAAAGGCCTTCTGGTCATACATGTCTTTGGCAATAAAAATGCTACAAACACTGCCTATTTGCTGCTCACTGTAAGCAGTACAATAGAAATATGGAGATGTGCCTTGTCTTTATGGTATTAAGAATGATACAATTTATTTCTCAGAAGATGTTACTGGGGCAATGGTGGAACTTCAGAAACCTAGTTGTTGCTGGACATGGACTATAAATACTTGAAGAGTTTTCCAGAACCTTAACTAGCATATGCCATGACATGTAAACTGAGCCTAGATCCTGCTGCTTCTATGTGTTTTTTTTTTTTTTTTTTTGTAGGTGGGTAGACAGCTATTGCTTTGTGCAGTTTTCCTGAATTTTCTGCTGTGGTTCCCTGTTTTTACATTCTCTCAGTCAGGAATAGCTGTTGGCTCTGTGGGGTACAGTGCTTTCAACGACTGATCAGAATGAATTGTGAATTTGCCTCTGTAGCACCCATGGAAAAAAGAAGCAGGACAAAGTGGCTCACTGGCATTTGGAAACTTGCATCAATTTTTAGCTTTTGGTGCAGTTCTGAAACAGACAGGCAATGGGTCTAGTTTTTATTCAATAGAACTGGACAAATAAATATGCTGTGAATTGTGCTTGCAGGTTGCCAGCATGGTTTTCTTGATAAGGAGGAAAGACTTATGAGCAAAAGCTTCTTGGGTACATCTTATTTAAAATTTGAAACTTTAGGATTATTAAAAAATAATACTTAAATCATACAAACCTTTTTCCTTTTGTCTCCATTATTTTCTTAGGGAAGAGAGTTGCCAACTGAACGCTTTTACAGTTTTAAGTTGCCTTAAATAATGCTTACGATTTGAAGTATTCTAGGAACTTAAGGATACCATGACTGGATAGATCTGTTCTGCACAGAACTAGCTTTAAGCTAGTAGAATGTCTGAAAATCTTCCAGTAATTCCAATGTACAGCCACAAGATATAATTAAAATTTATTTGAAATCAAGTCATTCTCAAAATTGTTCAGCTTCTGTCACATTACATCTTCATTTGCTTTGGTTGCATTGGTGTGTGCTTTTGATAAACACTCTTTTTTCATTTGTCTTTTAGTTGTGGAACCAGCAGAGTCTGGCTTTCATGTAGGTAATAACATCTAAACCTGTGAAACACACATCTCTGTGGGCAGTTCAGTAGATGTTTGCAAGCAAGTACAGAAGAAAACAGAACAATCACTGTTTAAAACTATAGTGAGGCCTGTCATTGCTGGACAGCTGTTTTGGCCTCAAGCATCTGAGCAACACAAACATCTTTTCTTCCCTGAGGTTCTGTTTCAGGGACCAGTGGGTAGACTGTGCAGAGCATGGAATTCTTATTGGCTGAATGGGTGGAAGGGCTGTAATACTGGGGTGAGGGATACTTTTGGGATTTTATTAAAATCCTAGGGACGTGTCAACTTAGCTAGTGACCTGTGGTGTGCACTTAATAACATGAACTTGTCTTTTTTTTTCATGACAGCATTATTGAATTTGTGTAGATTTAAGGGAAGAGTGATGGCTCTAACAATATAGAAAGAAAATGAAAGCCTGAGCTTGCCTCTACCTACTTCTACCTTTGTAAAGGAGCCCATGATGTATTTGTAAAATAATGAATAGTACAAAACCAAGGGGAACCAGTAGTGTGTTTTCCTGTCCTGTAATACAAAAGGCATAAGGGACTAACTGAACAGATAATATTCTATAAAACTCTTGGATTCTTTCACACAGTGGGTAATGCAGCCTTCCTAGTTCACTAAAGGCTAAAGGTTATAAAGACTTAAAGGAGGTTAGGTTGCTTTCCTATCTGAGGGTGATGTCAGATAATACAGAATCAGATTTGGGTTGGGTTTGGAGGGTTTGGAGCTGTTACTTCAACAGCTAATGAGGGAGCACCAATCCTGCCCTGCCTGCGTCTAGTTTCTTCTTCTGTCTCCATATGTAGCAGGATCTCACTACATAGATGTTGCATGCAGACCTTACACAAGTCCTTGGTATTTTACTGATGCTTCAGGTCATCCTCCAGTGTTTGCTGCCTTTTTGCATGTTCTGCAGTAATGTACTCTTTAGGTAAGAGGCAGTGTGTGATGCCATTACTTAGTTTTAAAATCTATTTTCTTGAATGCTTAGGAGGTCCAAGCGTGCTGACTGACCAGGTGTTGCCCTGAGTGTTGGGCTGCAAAGCCACTGAGCTAAAACCTTTGTAGGCCAGATGGTGTGCGAGATTGAGCTACTAAGTGTAGTAGCAGTTGTCTACTGATGGATGGGGTTTTATTCAAATATAACTATTGATATATTGTCCTTCAGTTTGGTACTTTCCTTAGTACTAATTATTTGTATATGTAATTTGACATTACTTTTTGTCTTTGAGTTGACTTTGAATAGCTTGCCAGTATTGCTGTACCAGAAAACAAAAATCTGTAACAAGTTATGTTTTACTGTAAGGTACTATAATACCAAATAGCATTTTTTCATTTTCAGCTTGGCAAGAACATTGTGTGAAATATAGCTACCCAGTGTAGCTAATTTTCAGGTGTTACCACTATAGAATTACATTTCCACACTCAGTTTATTGAAATGCATTTATGGAGTTATTTTAAAAAGTACTGCTGAATAGAGTGGTTCAGTATTTTGAAGAATTCAAGGTGCTAACTTCCAAAATACTTGGCAGAGGGATTAACTGTGTAAAAATATCTATATAGTCTTTTGTATGATCAATGTTATCTCTTTCTTCAAATTAGTTCCAGTTAACTGTTGAAAGAAGTAAACAAATCACGCTTGTGATTGGAAAAGTCTCAGCAGCTTGACCTTCTGGCCTTTTGTCTTGCTTTTGAAAGACAGGTGCCTGCCAAGAAGGCAGGAGCTTCTCTTGGAATAGAAAAATGCAAAACCCCTCCCTCCAAATTATTTAAAGGGTCTCTCAGGCAAAGATATGAGGATAAGAATAACAGTTATTTAATATGTATAAACAAAATAAAGTAAAACATAAACCAACAAACTTCAACCTAATAGGAAAATTAGAACAATATGCAGTATTAAACAAAAAGACAAAACCTGACAGTTAGAATACAACCTGACACCCTGTCAGTCAGGGTGTTGGTAGCAGTCCAGTTGGAATGGTGGCTCCAGTATTCCTCATGGAGTGACAGATGGTTCTTTTGAAGCAGAGATCCTGTAGAAGGGCAGAGTTTTCCTCCAGTGGTGCAGTGGTGATGTTGAAGGGTCTGGTCCTTCCTCTGGGAAGGAAGGCTGCTCCTCTGGGAATCCAGTAGAAGGCAGCTGGCTGTTTTGTCCAAATGCCCAGATTATATCCAGGTGGGAATTCTTGGCTCCTCCCCCTGGGCAGAGCATCTCACAATGTGCTGATGTCATTCTGTGAGTCATGGGGTGGGTCCTTAATGGCCCATTAAACAGGAAATGGCTCCTGGAGGGAATTATCTATGACTCATGAGGCAAGGTGTTAATGGCCCATTATCAGGAGATGGTCTGGGGGAGGAGGCAAGGAAAACACTGCCCCTCCTGATTTTAACGGTTCATGAAGATGGAGATAGAATACAGACCTTCTGGAATATTCTTATATTGTAACCTAGGACACCTTTCGAACTTGGAGAAGATTTTATCTTAAATAACAATATGAGGGGAGTAAGGTGCTTTGTGACAAGTCCTCTGTTTTACAAACATCCCCTGAAGTTCTGAGCATGTGCTTTGGTTTTATCACCTGTTTTGGTGGAGCATGGCAGAGGGAGCTGAAGTTGTTACAAAGAGCAGTGTAGGATTTTTCAGTTGCATGACAGCTGTGGCATTGGGAACACATTTTCTTTTCCCATGAAAGGAAATGTTTGTCCTTCTGAGAGATTAATGGACAGAAAATAATAAAAACAGTAGATGGCATTTGTTCGAGGCTGAGAAGATATACTTTATGATACTAACATTTTTGGCAGAAGTGTGCTTCTACCAGTATAACTCTGATGCAAATAGATTTTTTTTTTTCTGGAGTTGTCCCAGTGGTTGGTAACTGGTTCATATTTCTGACTAGTTTTCATGATAGATCAGGTCCAAATAGCTAGAAGGTAAAATTTAAATAAATGTCAAGGTTGCCTTGTTTGAACATGACTGAATTTGAAAACATATAATTGGTAGAAATTTTTGGATAGAAAAGAGAAAAAAGCTGTAATAGAGAACAGGATAGAAGACTTCAGTATTTGAAAGCCAGTGATGTTAATAATCCTTCAAGAAGGAGATGTGCTAAGTGACCTTTAGTGATTTCTTCCGAGTGATATTTCTGTTTAAACAGGACTCTTGTGAAATTTCTTGCATGTGTAAAAAGTAGAGAAATTGAAGTAAAACCAAAACAGAAAGAACAAGTTAAGTGAATTTTATTGTTCTTTTTAAGCCATGTTTTCTCATCTTGCTAGTTAAGCTTACACACCTAACCTTTTAGTTTACTGGCCTGACTGCAAGTGTAATGATTTTTAAAAGTTGACAAATGAGAAAAATAGATCCTGATATTTTAGAACCAAAGAAATACAATATCTGTCTCTGCTTATTTAAACATTTCTAGGCTTTCTTTAAAAATATGTTTCTTATGGCAGTGTTCACAGCTTGGTGTGAAAATGAAAGTGGTTCTGAAACAATTACTGTTACTATTTGGTTTGTTAAACTTCCATAAAATCGAAGGGATTTTTCACTCTTAGAGCTGTGTAAAGTAGGAGCCATTTACAGTATTTATAGAGCGTTTAAGAATATGTGTATGTAGTTTTGAAAAGCCTGCTCAATTTTGACAGCCAAGGGTTTTCTGATTTTTCTTTTTATTATTTTTAAGAGCATGATCAGAATACTGTGAAGAGTTTTGCAAATGCTTAAATGCAAAAGTTATGTGGGCCATGTGCACTCCTACAAGCCTTTATTATCCAACTGTTACATATTCTACATTTCAGATGGAATCTTTGTCACTGTCACTGTCTCTGAATATAGGATTAGGCATTTAATTTCAGGGTGTAGTTTTTTATTTATCTGGAGTTCATATTTTTACACTGTTTGGTCTATTTTTAATTTAAATTAATTTTATAATTTCAGCATGCTTAATGACAGGTGACAGAAAAGCAGACTATATAAGAAAGCCTTTTAATAGTTTAAATGATGTGTAGGACTTGCACTGAACCTATGCCTGCTGATTTAAAAAGAACTAGGTGTTGAATGCATTTTCTTGTGCTGTTCTAACAAAATACTAGTAGTCAGTATGTTGCTTAGGAGATAAGTTTGAAAAGTTCCATTTTCTATTGTTTCTTGATTTAGGTAAGTGAAAGACTTGGACCTTGGACTCTGTAACAGAATCCCTTAAAAGACAGAGGTGTTTATTTCAAAATCTGTAGGCACATCGAAATGATAATTAGTGCCATAGGGGAATAAGCAATTTTAATGATTTTAAAACCTTGGTTTTTAAAATTTCATTACTTACTTTGTTACAGGTTGTGTATGAGCAAGAAGGAGTTTTCATTCACTCCTCATGTGGAAAAAATGATGACCAGGACAGCTTAATAGCAGGAATACTACGTGTCATAGAAAAGGTACTTGCGTAGTACAGTTACAGAAACTTTTATATATTTGTTGGCAAAGCACATAAAAAGTTTGACAAATCTTAATTGCCTTTTTTAAATGTAGGATTTTGTAAATGACCAAACATCACATTGCGTTTGACATTGTCATAATTTCTGTGTACATGTAAGTTTTAACATAATCACACCATGACTCTATATAGGTTCTTTGCTGTGTACTGTTAATTTTTTTGTGATTTGTATTGTAGGAAAATGAAGTGGTAGTAGACTGGAGACCACTGAATGAGACTTCAGATACTTCTAATATCCTCTGTGCTGTAAAGGTTTGTTAGTTATCAGTGTTCTTCATTATGTTTATCTAGAGATTTTATTTTGAGTTAACTAGTGTGTAGGTGATCTCATAACTGGAAGCAAAACTAATTTATTATTGGTATTAATAGCTATGTAGGAATCTTATTTGCAGACTGCAGCCCAATTCAGGTTATTAGAATACATGTGCAGGTTGACTGTATTTTCTTGGTTCACAAATAAAATAGTAGGGGACTAACTATGAATAGTAAAGACCAAATGAGTGTAGATATATCACAGTCACCAGTCCCTCTGCATCTACTGTGTTGTAGTTTGATGATTCACTCTTCATAGTTAGACACGAAAGTGAGAGGTGCTGTTCTAATGCAAAATAAAAATAGAAGTCTATTTGGCATTGTGGGGGTTCCAAGATGCAGTGGTATGTGGTATTTAAGCAGTATTAAGAGGATGTGACTAAATAAAAATTATTCAAATTTTACACTTAAATGAATAGTTTATTAGTTTATTATGAATAGTTTATTTTAATAGAGTCTGCAAGAGAGACAAGGTATTTTAGGATGTTGGAATTTACTAAGTAAAACAACATAGTCTTAGTCATAAGTCCAAATTTCCTGTGTTGAACTGTATCACGTTTCTGAGGATTTCAATACATTTTCTTTTAATCTACAAAATAAATATGCTGATTCTTCATGTTGAATCTGAGAAACGAGATCAATTTTAATGCCTTGTGTTTTTTTGATAGTTGCTTTTGTTGTTTTTCTCAGGATTCCAGTTCTGTTGTGGAGTGGACGCAAACTCCAAAAGGAGAAAGTTCCAGAGGAGCAGACCGTCCAAGTAGTTACGAAGCAGAATGGGACATGGTCACCACAGTCTCTTTTAAGAAGAAACCTCATTCAAATGGAGGTACTTAAAAAAAAATGTGGAGGGCTTTTTTGTGTGTAGGGTGTTCTGGTTTTCTTCCATGATGGTAACTTCTAACTGAAGAATTGCCTTTCAGATACAGTAAAATGGAATTTTTTAGGACTTGAAAGGCTGGGTTTAATTTGTGGTAAGAGGTAAATCTCTGTGTGTGGAAAAGAATTCACAAATGGAATAGCTGTCATCTGCTTATTTTTTTTTCTTTAAATTGGTAGAGAATTGTTTTGAAAATGAACATTAAATCTAACTTCTTAGATTAGATAATCATTAGATGTAGTAGCAGTTTTATCTGCACTGGGATTGCATTCTTTAAAACAGATGGAATTTAAACTGGGTGTCATGTTAGAAATGAAAATTGGAAGATTAGTGGTTTACTGCTCAAATGCCTTTTCATCCTGCAGCAGCAGGGGGAGATGGAATGTACAGTTATGACATACATGGATCTTTTATATGGTCTTTTTTACTTGGGCAAAATAATTCTGTAGCTGCACCATGTTTGTTATAGTGTCTCAGTAGAGGTGTTGAAAAACGAGTTGTGGCAAAAGAACAGTGATTCTCAAGTAGTCTCTTTTTCTCTGATTTTCACATAGTGGTTTGGGTTTTTTTTAATAATACTTGTTTTCCATGTATTATTTCACAGCCTATTGGGAACTATTGTGCTTGTTTTACCATCTTTCAAATGGTTTTAAATATCATGTCTGTCATGTATGCATACAGGGTTTGGATGTCAGATTATGAATGTTTTTGGGTAAAGCACAGTCCTTGATATTTATTTACATACACAGAGCATCTCTGTTGGGTAAATATGCTTTACCACATCACTAGTTTATATTAAATTTTCATCTTCAATCAGCAGAGCATGTCTTCATCCATAGTGAGTGTCACTGAGCACTACTGACTTGGATAATGCTCTTTGCCACTTCTTGCTTATTTCTAATTGCTGTAATTTGATCGGAGCAGGCCAGAGGGTGTCCCAGGTTCCATCTAGACATGTTGGCAATTTTGTGTCCTCTGGTAAAGTACACTTCAATCCCTTCCTCCTTGAATATATACAGTCTTGCACAGCATGTGTACAAGCTTGCACACTACAGGAGGAAGGGGTGAGGGGAAGATTTCCAATTCCTTTGCCCTTGCTTTGGTAGCAGACTTACACAACACATGGCTAATAACTGTGGGCAGTATATAGGTTACAGCATTGTAGTGCATATCATGTTTAGTTTGAGTAAGTTGCACTAGCTTGTGGAGGTGCAGGTTGGATTTAGCTGGCTGCTGGAATTTGATACAGCAGAGGTACATTTAACTGCTAGATCACTTCTGTTGTAGGATCACAGAATATCTTGAGTTGCAGGTGACTCACAGGGATCATCAAAGTCCAGCTCTTGGCCCTGCACAGGACAACCCCAAAAATCACTCCATGCACCTGAGACTGTTGTCCAAATGCATCTTCGAACTCTTGTTTAGCTTAATGCCATGACCACTTCTCTGGGAGCCTGTTCCAGCGCCCAGCCATCTTCTGGGTGAAAAACCTTTTCCTATAAACTGTAGGTACAGTTTTAGGGGAGTTGCCTGATGGAATTGCTGATTATTTTACAAATCCATAGAAGACAAGGAGGCTTAAAGAGAAATCCAGAAATAGCAATTTCAGTGTGCGTTTTATTATTAGAACCAATGCTGGCGTTTATGTTTTGAGGTTTGTTTTTTTTTTAGAAGCAGTGGCAGATGTAATGTATTTATAATTGCTTAACACTAAAAGTCAAACTGAAATCATGTGCTAATTTTTTTTAAGATGCTACAACTCATGCAAATGGAGAAAGCGAGTGGTCATTCCTGTTCAGTTTGACAGATCTGAAATCAATCAAACAAAACAAAGAAGGCATGGGATGGTCTTATTTGGTGTTCTGTCTGAAGGATGATGTGAAGCTTCCAGCTCTTCACTTTCATCATGGAGATAGCAAACCATTGATTAAATGTCTTGAAAAGCACGTTGCATTGAATGAGTAAGTATCAGGCAACTCTGAGTTCTCTAAAATACAGGTTATTGGTTTACTTAAATCATGTATGGAATTTCAGATTAATATTTCCTGATTGTTATTCACTTCCTTTTTTTATTAGAAGAAATACTTTTCAAAGTGACAGAAACTGTGGTTTCACATATGCATGTGGAATGTAAGCTGAAGTTTAAAAGTTGTTCAATTGATTTACAAAGTATTTTAAAATCTGGAGTGTTGTTAGCTCCAGAGGCCTCAGTTGCTCCCTCTAGTGGGTGTAGAAGCTTCTTATGAACATGCAGTGTAAAAGTTAAATTCTTCATGAGCTACTTCTATAAAATGGGATAATTTGTGTTACAATTTGAGATTGTCTCCTTTGTGCAAAATATGCATGAGTATTTACCTGAGTGTACGAGGTAATTTACAGTACTGTCAACTAAGTCCATTGGTCTATAAATGTTTTCTTTCACAATTCTGTTCCTGTGTAATTTCTTGCCTGGTCAATGTTTCACTCTTGGTCTTCAGTGCACAAATCAACTTTCTGAGTGTAAATATATTTAAGACCTTATTCTGTTAAATACTTTGGAGTTGTTGTGTAGTTATGTTGTGTTACTTCCAAGTTTTGGATAAAAATGATAAAAGCCTTTTTGATCAGCATGGCATAAGTGCAGAATAAAATAAAATTTTCTGCTCTCACCATGTAGGTGTAAGTATAATTTAAGAAGCAGACAGGTAGATAAGGTTAGATGTAATATGAAGAAATAAATGCAATGTGACATGTATACCTACAACAGCTGTAATATCAGTGTAACATGTAATCTGTTTTCAAAAGTGTTTTGCTATTGTCACTTGCAACATCATAATCTCATGACAGATTTGAAAGTGGATAGTGAAATGGCTGTAGAAATCCTTATAGAGGGCTCTTCTTACATTGGTAGATCACTGAGGTCAGAGATGCCTTCAACAAGTAGGGCAGGCTGATGCTGAGTAATACTGAGGAAAATTTTGCTGGAGAACAAGTCAGTAGGATATGAGTGGTGTATACTTATTGAACTGATTTGTGAAAGGCTTTGACAGTTTCAAGACATGGTGTTGGGGTTTGTGATAATCAGAAGTTTTCAGCTGCTTGGAGAAAGTAGCATGGTCACTGTGTCCAGTTGGTGGAATGGTACTGGCTGTAGCATTGTACGTGAGCTTTGTAAGGGTAAAAGTCAGGAAGACCAAAGGAGAACCTAGTAAGTGGACAAGATGAACTTGTTAATAGGAATATTCTTTGTACAACTGTAGAAAATCCTGAATGACAACCTAATCTTAAATCCTGAGGGATTTTTTCTCTAGGTTCCCTTCCTTAAACATAATTTCATTTAGTTTCGTAATTTCCCAGGCTGTGCAGGCATAGGGAAACACTGTTGTCCTGCCATTCCCCTCTGTTCTTTCCTTTTTTCCCCAAGGAACTGTTCATTTTTTGAGCATACTGCTGTGTTCACTTATTTGTGAATACCTTCTGACAGCTGCTGGTAAGCTGGGGCATATTTTGGGAGCAACTGATGTAGCAAACACTGGAAAAAGACCTTTTTTATATGGTGAGTCACAGAAAGTTTTATATCTGTGTAATCTGTTGCCCGTGGACTGCAGCAACATATTTGAAATCTTCTAACTAATTTCTAGAATAAGACAGCAAAACTTGAGGTGATGTTCAAGTTTGCAGGATATGCTTTGCTGCTTGGTATTGCCACCTAGAACGGTTGTAAGCACTAATGAATGGAAGAGCAGATACTTCAGGAACTTTAAAGCAAAAAGCAATGACAGCTACTGAAAATCAGTTTGGATGACCTTAAGCATTGACCTGAGCAGGAACTTGCAGTTTTAGTTTTCTTATTCAGTTAAGGTCTCTTTTGTCACTGAATTCTGTTCTGTTGTCTAGTCATGAATAATGACAATTATTTTTCTCTAAGGAAAGAGGAAAGAACAAATAGGTCATCCAGGTTATGGAAATGACAGAGTCAATCTGTATGTTTCTGTTGTTTCCTAGTGGTTGTTCATTCTTTACTACATAATGTATCTCAGCTCACAACCTCATTTAGGAAAAGGTGTTTATTTGGCTGTCTGGATGCCACAAGCAAATATTAGTGTAATTACTTGCTATCCCAATTTGTATTTTATAAAACATGGGATATTGATATTTAGGCAGAAATTTTAGCTTATCTATATATTTTCTTTATGTTATAGATATTTTCTTATGTTCTTATTACCTCAAAAGATTTTGTCCATGTCTGACACCATTCTTTATAAAATGTCACGTCATTGCTGAAATCAGCATGAAGCAGCTAAACTCATACAAAATAGTTGTAATTTGGTTACCCTAAGGATTATGTGTCTTCTAGTTTGGTTGCACCAGTCTAATATTGAGAAAATACTGTGTGCACAGAGGACACTTTCTAAGTCGTAGGACTATGAGGAAGTTTAAGAAAGTCGATCACTCACAAATTTTTGAACGCTACCTAAGTAGGTGTTGATGCCCGCCTGACTGTGCTGCAAGCGTGTGTAATTAAAAGGAAGATATGGTATGAAGTTTTAATTCTTTTTGTTAAGGAAAACATAATACATGACTCAGCCTTTGCTCCTGTGCTGGTCTTTAGAAAAAGCCAGTTGAGCTTCATTAACTGTTGCTGCCTCAGAACTATGACTGTGATGTCTGGCTGTCTCAAAAGAAGAGCTCTTGTTGCATTTCATATCCGTCAGTGTTTACAGTATCCTGTTCTGTTGGAATGGGAAGGAGATAAGGCTTATTAAAGTTCTTATCTTTGACTTTAATAACATGGTAGATGATGCAGGTGCTAATAAAAAGAAAAGTAATTTTTCTTTCAAAGACTAGAAACAGTGGATTTAAACTTTGTTAGAGAGCAATAGAGAGGTTATTTTATAAATGTAAATCTGTGCAATGGATTAGGGTCAGATGGCAAAGTGTTTGGCTTTCTCCTGCCTGCATACAAACTCTGAGGCTTGAATGTCAGCCTGCTTTCTGAGCTGTTCTCTCTTCTGTCATCTACTGAGCAGCAAATTGGTGATTCAGCAGCTGCTTAAGGAAATAATGGGGTGCCTGTGCTGAAGAAGGGGACAAAATGGGATGTTACAAGGGGAGTAGGTCTGAGAGCAAAAGAACAGGTTCATTACTAGGAGCAGCATGGTTTCACTGCCTTTGTTGTCAACATTTTCATCTGCCTAATGAACCTTGTTGAGTAGCAAATGTATTGAGCAGGAGTGTACAAATACAGTGAGTTAGGCCAAATCAGGTTTGTGTTCATTAAGCTTTTGGAGTCTACACAGAAATATATTTGCAGGGCTGTACTGAGATGGTTCTGTTTCACAGTACAATGGCTCTGGTGTCTTTTAAGCTCCTGTCAATGTGAATCTTAGAATTATTCTGACAGGATCTGTTGTAGTACTATTCCTTAGAAATTTGTTGATGTGCTTTCATACATTGAAAAGCAGTTTGTATTCCTTAATGTAATGTTTTACAGGGTGCCATAATGTAAGATTTACTAATTGGTAGAAAGAATTCCTTAACTGTATGGGTGACATAGGCTCTTTTCACGTAATTTATTATGTTAAGGGAGTTTCAGCATATATTGTGTTGAGGCTGACTGTGTCTCACTACATTTTTTGTTTATTGTCAAAACCAGAAAACTGTACTTGAAGATAATTTTGTCACCTATATGTAAAATGGAGTTATCTTCCAGAGTAATTTCTCAAAAAAAATTCCAAAGCTTCATTTTTCAGGGAATGAAATATTACAATTCAGAATTAATATGTAAATAACTAATCTTTTGAAAAATGAAGGTCCTGTTTTATGTAGCATTAGTTGGTTAACTTCTGCCAAGGACTAAGAATGATCTTGCGTTAAATCTTTTATTTTTTGCAAAAGCCTGAAATGTGGCTTCAAAAAACCAGTAAATATTCTGAAGACTTTACAGAAAAAAACAGTCGCACCCAGACACCTTTTTAAATTTTATTGCAGATCTCCACATGATGAACGGGTTCTTCTTGTGAAGACTCAGAAGTCACTGTCTCAGTCTTTTGAAAATCTCTTTGATGAACCATCATATGGCTTATTACAAGTATGTATTATCTTTGAATTTTTTAATCTGAAGACATGTATTAAAAAATTGCACGTTACCACGTCACAGGAATATTTGCTGAGTAATCATTTAATGCCATTGTGGGAACATTGACTGTATCCTAAACCAAATGCTTACTATAGAGAGTACACTTAATTGTAAGTTGTTTTCTATGATGTAATAACTTCTTAGCTTTCCTGTGGTGTTATTTCAAACCTCTTCAAGTTTACGTTCTCTGTGCTTCATACATTTGTGTACAGACAGTCTTAGGGGGGGGAAACAAAAAATTTTGGGAGTTACCAAAACATATTAATTACAATTTTCTAAGTTTTTGTTGACTAAGTATTCTTTTCATTGATATTTTCTGAGACTTTTGAAGGGATAATGGAAATACAGCAACAAAGAAGACAGGATTGGCTAAAAATACTACAACTGCTTATCATTTGGTGGGGCTTATGGACTTGTGAAAGTCAGCAGCAAAATTTGAGTGACTTAAATGAGGCCAGAGGGTTGACCCACTGATGTGTTTAATTAAAGAAAATCTTCATGAATGAATTACATTAGTTTCTGGATTTAGTGTCAAATCAAGATTTGTGTGAAATTCCTAGCAGAGTACATGATGGTTCAGACTGTTTTCTCTGTGAGGGTAGGGAAGCTGGGTGTAAGGTATTTGTTTTGTGCCACGAATCACTTGTTAGCAAACAGTGGATCTGATCCACTTCAATGCATAGGTCAGGCTTACTGAGAACACTGCTGTCCAATCTTTCAAATCAATTAGCAGTATTCATACTTAAGATATGTTTTTTGATCATGTGATGTTTGTTCTGTATTACTACCAATACATGAAACTTAAATAATTTTGAGATCTGGAGTACTTTTCCTAATGATTTGCGTTGAGTGCAAGAATTACAAATAGATATATATATTTGCAATATATATATGACAAATATATTGCAAATG
The DNA here is from genome assembly GCA_013400315.1 of Bombycilla garrulus. Lineage (NCBI taxonomy): Eukaryota > Metazoa > Chordata > Aves > Passeriformes > Bombycillidae > Bombycilla > Bombycilla garrulus. The sequence goes on along the minus strand of VXBU01013904.1, from coordinate 108,088 downwards.
TTTGTGTTTTGCTTATTTTCCATGTTATAACAGAAATGGAAGAAAGATCCCTACATAGTAACTATGGGAAAATTTTCCAAAGTCACAAACTATATTGTTGGTAGTTTACGTTCAAGTGATCCATCAAATCAGAGGCGACCACCATCAGAAATGGCATACTTTCTCAATGATACTATTCCAGGGCTGAAGATAAATCAGCAGGAAGAACCAGGATTTGAAGTCATTACACGAGTGAGTCTATAACTTAATGATGAGGATGCATTGATTGTTTTTATGAACTCTTTTAAAAGAATGGTAGGACTTGATGAGTTGTATTAGTTATGCAATTGTGGCATATTACCATTTATTCTCGAGAGTTAAGATCATCATCAGTTACTTTTGAATATGTCATTTTTATGCATGCAAATGTGAGTTTTCTTCGAAAGGAAGTTTGTAATTAACAAAATGGTGATTACAGGTATGTTAGAGGCACTACCTTAAAAGGTGACCGATTTTATGTTCAGTGTTTCCTCTGAGGTCAATTAGAGCTACATTAAATAAAACTGGAGAATGCAGGCTAATAACCAACTTTCTTGAGTAATCACTTCTAACATTTCAGTTTCTTTTAAGATGAAATCAAAATACTTAATTGGATGTTTAATTTCTAGGGTGTATAAATCAGAAATTTATGTGTGATTTGAACAAAAGCTAGAATGAACTTATAATAGGATCATGAGTCCCTGTGGACACCTCTTGGAGTTTTTTACAAATATGTGGAAAAGCTTTGTTTTTAAATGGTTGTGATTATTATTTAAGCAGCTTACGTATTTTTAAAACATTGAACTGTTTCATATGGGGGATTTTTTGAGTTTAAGCTAGTGTTAATATCTTAGCAGTAGCTGCATGAACTATGTAATTCTAAGAAGTTGCTGCCTAGCACTTAGTTTATCAATAAGAAAAAAGGATAACAAATGTTGTATATGGAAAATAACATTGACCTATATGTCTTAATCTGACAAATGCCTTGGATTTCCGAATATTTGAAACACAAATTGATTTGGGGGTTGCTATCATAAAAATATTTTTAGGAAGCAAGAATTTACTTTCTGCTGAGTTCTCCTGTGCTTATTAATGTGATTTGGGAACTGAGATACTAAGCACAAACTGAAACTTTTGATGGGTGTTATGAATTCTGAAAGTACATACATTCTTGAGTTTTTTAAGAGGCTGTGTACCAAAACTGATCTTTCCAGTTACACTGTGCAGTCTGTGTAGTGATAGCATCTCCAAACCCGAGCTGGTTTTCAGTTCTCTCATAAGATGTCTTTTTGAAGTGAAGCTCCTGATTGTCCTTGTTTGCTGTGTTGCATTAGTTTATGGGAAGTTAGCTCAGAGGCATTAGTGGAGTTAGGTTATTTAAAACATGCGCCCTCTAAAATCTGAAATATTAACATGTATAGCCAGGTCCTCAGCACCAAGTTTCTTACTCTAAAGATCTGCTTGTATTGGCCCACAGTACTTGCTCATGTGGGTGCAACCTTAGATCCTTAGAGTTGCTAACTGAGGTATGTGCATGTGGAAATGTAATTGCACTGAAGGTAAGAAACTGGCAAACTTAGTACAATTTGTGCAGTTGTTTGCAACTACTGAAGTGCTTCATTGGGATTTGTATAACGCCGCTGGTGTGTGTTTCAGATCGACCTAGGGAAACAGCCTGAAGTTAGTAGAAGAGAGCCTGTGTCAGCTGAAGAATGGGCTAAGAATATGGACTCTGAAGGAAGAATTGTAGATGTTGACTACATAAAGCGAATAATATTCAAAGGGGTAACTAGTTTTTTTAAATTCAGCAAGACCTATGGCTTGATTCTGGCTTTTACTTTCCTTCCCAAACTCTGAATATGCTGCTTTCATTACACTTGTAATGTTTGTCATTATTGAGAGACTTCATAAAGCATGGTTTCATGCCAGTCAAATACCTCAGCAGTCTTACAGCTATCTGAAGTGCTCTGCAAGGAGAGAGATCTTGTTGTGGATGGCTAAAGAAAATGGCTTGGAAATACAGAAGCTTCAGTGATAAAACAAATGAAAGTGGCTTTCAGGAAAAGACCAATATTTCAATTTTTGTATATTTGTTTTGTTCTTTTCTCTTACAATATTTTTTTCTTATCCTTCTCCAGCAGAAGCTTCTGGTTTTGCCCAGCAGTTTGCTGGGATTTGACCCTCATCAGAGCTATGCTAAACACTTCTGCTGAAATCTTTAATTGAACTAAGGGGTTTTGCAATTTGAATTTGAATTTAGTCTCAGTGATTGAGATTTTGAAAACTAATTGTCCTGTAGCTTTTCTACATAGTATTACTTCAATATTTCTATATTCTGATGGGAATTCAGATGCCTTAATGCATTCATTGTGTGCCTGCTAATGCATGTTTGCAAGCAAAAGTAGAGTGGTAACAATGTTCCTTAATATTCACATGCCCGATGTGCCCAATTAAGGATTCTTCCACAATCATGAGAATTACTACAAACCTTTTCTTCCTGTAGTCCACTTTCCTGTCATCTCTGCCCATTGCCAGGAGAGTGAGTGCTCTCTTTTATTTATGACTCAAGATCCCTTAAGTGGAGATTCTCATTGCAAAAGTTCTTCATTCTTGTGACTATACTTATGACTGTACTGCAGGAGTTGCAAGAAATTCTCTTGATGAGAGCAGGATATGATTCAGTGCCGTACATTTTTGTCATCTAAAAATGTTGAGCATTGGGAAGGTTTCTGACAAGCAGGCTTCTTCAGTGGACTCTAATATTTTGACTGAAAGATTCATTGAAGGTTGGCCTTGTCTTGTGAGATGAAAGTATTTGTTAAAGAAACCAAATAAATGGAAGACTAGTCCTCAAGGTCACTTTATGGCAAGACCAGAAGTTTGGCAATTGTAACCAGAAGCAGTGTTATGGTTTTTTTTTGTTTTTTTTTTTACGTCTTAAAGTCTGTGATACCTGGATACATGTAAGTTTTTTATTTTTAGCAGTGAAACAAGAATATAGGGAGAAAATAATTTTCTAAAGTTTTTGTTGTTTACTTAAGTGTGGATCCAGTGCTTCTACAGTTTTCTGTTTAATCATACTGTTTTCCTCCTGTTTTTTCCCAGTGTGATACCTAGTTAGCACATGAGACTTGACTACAGTGTACAAAGAAACCAACTGGAAGATGATACTTTGGGAAGTGTTGTATCAATCTAGGAATGTTTCCTCACAGAAGGGTAATACTTTTGTTTCTGATTCATATCCATTTTTTTCCCTAGGGTCTCTGCCATACTTTAAGAAAAGAGGCATGGAAATTTCTTTTGGGTTATTTTCCTTGGAATAGCACTAAGGAAGAGAGAGCAAATCTGCAAAAAAGGAAAACGTGAGTACAGAGACCTTTTTCTTATAAAATAAATTTGAAAGCTGATCTTTTTTCCAGACACAGTGATGTGCCTTTTGAAAGCTGCTAAAATTGTTGGATACAAGAACATGTGACGTTTTCTAAAAAATTGTTATACTAAAAACATTACATAAGCAGGGTGTTGTTAATGCTTGAATTAAAAAAAGGAGATGTCAGTGTTTGATTTCAAAATTGTCTTTCTTCTTCAGGGATGAATATTTCAGGATGAAACTGCAGTGGAAATCTGTCAGTGAGGAGCAGGAAAAGCGAAATTCAAGATTAAGAGATTACCGGAGTCTTATAGGTAAATTCCTGTTTAGAATCATACCTAACTGCTCATACACTTTTAAATGTTAATATGAAATTGAAAAAAGTACCCTTTTGAAGAGCCTGCATGAAGAGGCACTAAAAATTAAGTGTTTCTCTTCTCATAGGTGTCTAAACTTGGTCATATACTTAATATTAAAACTCTCAACTAGACTTACTCAGAGCTTTACATGTTAGTGTTACAAACTAGCTGGATTTTTAAACTTCCTTTACTTAATAACAAAAGACTCTTCATTTTGTTTTATGTCTTAATGTGTTTTTACTGGAAATGTTTTTAAAATAATGACATAAAATAAGATGTGAAAATGAGTCTGTTAATATTTTTAAATTTCTTATGGGGATTTGCGTATGTGCATTCTGACTTTTTTTTTACACCTACTTCTAAAAATTTTACCAAATTATGCTAAGTATTAGCAGTTTGTATCCTCAGTTCTCTTTGGTAATGAGATTTGGGCACCAGTGTTTAGGATTATTAAATATTTTTTTCAGGAGACAGGCCAAGATTTCTTTGTAATTCTGAGAGGAAGACAACCTATTTCAGGCAGTTATTCAACAGGAAAGCTGAAAGGGTCAAAGTAGTCTAGGCTTTGTTAATTAATAAACTACATTTTTAGAGAATGATAAGAGAAAAAGAATAATATTCTGAGTTAAAAAGAAGCCAGGTGTTTGTTTCTGCAGAGACAATTATTTTAATTTTTAGCGTTTGAAATGTATGTGGGAGTATTAGGGTTATGTAATAAAATAGATCCAAACCTACAACATACTCCTTTTATCAAGCTGCATTCAAAATTTTGCAAAATTTCAAAATATATTGGTCTTGAATTTCATCTTATTAAAGAGTATGCTGTGTGCTTGGTATGTTTCAGGCATCAAAAGTGTCTGATGAAGGAGGCATTTTCTTCTGCTATGAGTTACAGGAGCTTGTTACACAGTATTTATGAAATGCTGTTGTGAACTGTCACCATGTCTTTGAGCTAATCATGTAGAAACTTTCCAGCTGTAGCTTATGCTACATCACATAGGTGTTCATAAATGGCATTGTAGAGTTAACTCGCATAAAATTGTTTTTAATACTCTTAAGTGTAAAACATTTTTGCTGAATTATAATCAGGATTTTCCTATAAAATGCGTTATCAAAGAAATGGCAGAAAGCTTTAAAATATGTTTGTAAGCAAATCCTTTCATTGCAGACACAAAGGATTTTCTTTATTTTAAAATACTCCTTTTTTTTGAAATGACATTCAGTTATGCAGTCGTCTCAAACACTTCAAAGCTTTACAACAGTGTTTGAGGAAGAAATCATGAGCTTAGACATTCTGAATTAATTTGATACTGGCTTTGTAGGACTGGTTTTGAAAGTGTTTTTAAATCTGAACTGTTTTCTTAGAAAAAGATGTTAACAGGACAGATCGAACAAATAAATTCTATGAAGGTGAAGATAATCCAGGACTGATTTTACTTCACGATATTTTGATGACCTATTGCATGTATGACTTTGACTTGGGTAAGTTGTGTCCCTCTGAATATAAAAGCCTTCTTGGCTTCTGAGATGCAGCTTTGCTTATGCTAAGTCCTAATAGAATAGAACTTGCATTGACTACAGTGCTTTTTGTAAATTAAAAAATATTTGTATTTTGTAGTATTTAATAATGTAGATAACTTTGTTCAGTTTTTCTTCTTATCTTCAATTTGATGGCTATCTTAGGCATTGGAACTCATCAATTGTGGTGGGGTTGGGAATTAAGTGGTAGTTTGTCTTACCACAGACCTACTGTTGTGGGGTTCTTTTGTTGGTTTTGGGATTTTTGTGTAGTTTTCATTAAGTTTTTGTGGTTTAGGGGTTTTTTGTGTTAATTTTTTATAGACTTGAAGCAGGCTTGCTTTTCAGAGTTTTAGATGGGTTTGGGTCTTTGGAGCTTTAGTGTTATATATATATTTTTAAGACTCATAATATCAATAAAAATGATAAGCCAGCTGTCACTGCTGTAATTAAAGCTCAGGCTGCTGAACCAGCTGTTTGTAAACATGGTGTTCTTGTGAATATTTTAAAAGCTGGTTCTTGAGAAGTGCACTTAGCAGTCTGTCAAAAATTAGATTTTAGTGCATGCATCTGCTGCAGAGGGAAAATCATATAACATCTTGCTTTAATCACAGTGTTAATGTGATGGCTAAGTCTTGGCTTCTTGTTAATTGTCTTGGGAGGGAGGGAAAACATACTTATAGCTGGTTCCCCCTCCATCCCTGGCATGACATCTGGCTGTTGCATACTTTGGAGTTTTTTTGGGTATTCTGTATCAGTAAAGTTTTGCTATTCTAAAAGCCCACTTTGTTCCAGATTTTGAAAACAGAAAGATTAAATCTTTAACTGCTAGTAAACATGCTGCAGAGCTGTAGTTCTTGTCAGCTTTCGTTCTCTCTGAAAGAGAGTCGTGATCTTTGGCTTGAAAAAAGAGAAAACTAAAATGATGAGTTAAACATGTAGCTCTGTTCCACCTCTGTCCACATTTCAGGGGACATTACAGGTGAAAGTAAAGCAGATTCACCACCCGCTGTGTTAAAAACATTGTTGAGATGGCTTAAATGTGCACACTGGATAAGTCTTTTGTTTTATAAACAAGCAGGAATAATGGAAATACAGTAAATTTGACATAGTAAGTGTCCAAGGTTTCCACGCATTGGCGCAGCACTGCTCTTAATCTTTTGACAGGAGCTTTAGAGGGGTTTGAATAGTGCCACAAACTTCTGGATAGGGGAGGGGACAGAACAGCTCTCTGGCCCCAGCTGAAAAATAACAGAATATTTTTCTGAATTAATTCCTTAAGCCTGCATTAATGAAATTGGTTTTATTATTAAATAGACTTTTAAACTGTCTTGGACAGAATTTTTGCTGCATTTATTTTTACTTAGCTTAAATATATGGGGAACAAAACTTTTTTTCTTTTGACCTTTTAATTATTTACTTGTTTGCTGTTGCTTATAATATTTTTCTTCTCACAGCTGCTCCATATTTTCAGTTATTGACTCTAATCCTCTTTTCAATTACACAGTTACAATTACATCATTAAGAAATAAAGTCAGCCAACTGAGATCTTACGTTGAACCAATCACTGATGATAGATACACATTAGTTGTGTTCTCTTATTTAGAGAGGTCAGCAACAATTGAGCAATAGATAAGCTGACACTAGCATCAGTGATAACTGGAAAAGTTGGGAAGAAGGGGAAAAATTTACCTGTAGAAATCATTATGCTCTACTTAAGTGGACTGTTAGTTGCAAACAAGAAAGCTGGAAGAAGCATTTAAAAACAAAAAAAAATTGAATAACTTTTTTTTTTTTTACTACTAAAATTTTATGGCTGTTTCTAAAAATGTTATCCTCTAGTGGGTATTTCTCCCCAGTTAAATGAAAGCTTTTCTTGAAAACGTGTGAGTACTTTTTAGGTGATACGAACTTCATTCACCAGCTCTAGGCACAAAACCTAAAAGCATGTCCTTGAATCAGATCTAGATACATGTTGCTTTTGCACTTCTTGCAAGCAATAATTTACTATTAATTCCCTCTTGCACTTTGATAGGTTGAATTCTTCATTGCTATCTGCTTGATTACACAGATGATCTTAGGCTTGTGTATATTGAAAAGTACTGTTCAAGCAGAACAGTACCAACTTCATTAAATAAAGGAATAATTAAAGCATATTCAGTGACAGGAGGAAAAGGAGTGTAAAATGCAAAGTTTTTTTCATAAGAACTGTGGTGCTGTGTTTCTGGAATTGCAACTCACCATCTCTTTAAATTAATTTTAGAAGAAAATCTTCATTTGGGGATGTGTGGGGGAGTGCGAAGATATTAAAAATTTTTAAACCTCTAGAAGAAGGTAACCGAGTATAAATAGAAAGGAGACTATATACAAGTTTGTATATGTGATGGTGCAAATCTTTAAGGCTAATTTTTTAATTTTAAAAATACTGATATATACTCCTGAGTTCTAAATAGGAAAATTTTTAATAAAATCTATTGTGTACAAACTCAGTTTCTACATATTTTAACAACTGTTAGAACAATGTGTTTGCTTTATGTTCTCTTTAGATTGGCAGAAATGGCTGATACATCTTATCAGATCTGCTGGATGTTGGTGCCTATTAATACAAATCTGTCTTTACTGATAATTGAATTGGAGAATTTTAGTATCTGTATCTACTAACATTTGTTTTACTCAGTCATTCATCACACTTTAAAAGTTGCTGTTTAACTGCTGATTTTAAATTCCTTTTCACTTTTTCTCCCCTCTGCTTTTTCTCCATCAAGGTTATGTGCAGGGGATGAGCGACTTGCTGTCACCTGTCTTGTATGTTATGGAGAATGAAGTAGATGCCTTTTGGTGCTTTGTATCATACATGGATCAAATGGTAAAATGAGGCTTTTTTAGCCCACATAAACAGATAAGCTACAGATAGTATTTGGAGTTTACTTTATAAATTTCTCTGGGTTTTTTGAATTTCTTTAAAGCAGTCATTTTATGTTTGTAGTCAATACACTTTTGTTGATTGAGCTTATGGTGGATTTGCATAGCACTGCTGTACACTATATAGGCATATTTGGCTCCTTAAGAATTCCAAAGTAACTGTCACAGACAAATTTGTATTTATCAGGAGTCCTCAAGCAGGATTTTGTTCAGAATAATGGTTTCATTATATACCTGCTCTTTCGCTTTTGTTAAAGGCAGTTTAGACTTCCCACAAACTGAAGCTTTTATGACTTGTGCATGTGGCAAAAGAGAGTGTCACTAATATGGAAGTAAAAGAAAATTGGGATTTTTTTGTTTGAGTGCAGTCATGCTGCTTGGAAGTACAGAGCTTAGGCAGATTTAAACTGTCATTTATTACATACAAATATGTTAGCAAAGAAATACAGTTCAGTGCTTTAGTTGAACTTCTCAGTAAAAGGCAGACATTTCATTAGATGGAAGTACAGTTAAATATCCATATGTTAAATACCTAAAGGGTGAGAATCATTGTTGCAATAACAAAACTTGTTTTAAAATAGGCAAAAATGCCAAAATGGAGTTAATAAAAATGGCAGTGCTAATGTTTTATTCCATACAGCACCAGAATTTCGAAGAACAGATGCAGGGTATGAAGACGCAACTAATTCAGCTGAGTCATTTGCTTCGTTTACTAGACAGTGGATTTTGCAGTTATTTAGGTAGGTGTATTATTCATGCACAGTATGCAACAGCTTCCTGCATTCTATTCCTTAGCAGTCTAAATGTAGTTCCAATATTATATGAATACAGGACTTGTATCTTTGTAATGCCTAAAATATTTCAGTAATTACTCCATGCTTCTTGAACAAACAGGGTCATCCTGTTACCAGTTTTATAAATATGCCATACTCTGGCAAGTATCTTTGATCCTAAGAAAGGCCTTCCATTTTAAAAATTAGTGGTGTGAGCATGTACCTGTATAGTGTGGGGTTTATTTTTTTTTTCACCTGTTGTCTGAACCAAATTTAATGCTTGTCAAATGTCATACTCTTATTCCTAGAATCTCAAGACTCAGGCTACCTTTATTTTTGCTTCCGGTGGCTTCTTATCAGATTTAAAAGGGAATTTAGTTTTCAAGATATTCTTCGACTCTGGGAGGTAAGAATATATTTCATCACACATCCAGCGGTTTTTGGACTTTGGAACAAAAACCATGGATCATTTTGCAAAGTGTTTAATACTCTTGATAAATTAAAAAAAAAAAAAGGATTTAGTGCAATGATCTGAGGACAAGCAAGCATTTCTTACATCTTTTCAGCTTAAAGAACAACTTGTGAAGTTAATGAAAAAATACTTACTAGAGCTGTTTTGGATAAATTGCCTTTTGCAAAAAGAGTTGGACACGAGCCTTCAACTGAGACTCTTAAGTGAAAATAATAAGTGGAGTGTACCAGTTAATTGTTAATGGAAAACAGCTCATGATAAAAGAGCATTTGTTTCAATAATTCCTTGGTATTGGTGATTCTTTATAGGTGAAGTTGAATGAAGCACTGCCAGTGTAGTTTGTGTTAGCCAAAACCATGAGGAGGATGATGTCAGAAGTTAATCTTGATGATAAGGCCTTGTGATGCCAAATAACATTATGTAAGACATCAAAATGTTGAAGCTCTGATAACAGGGTTAATGAGATCTTTTTTTTATTTAGGTGCTCTTGGGATCAGATGGAATAATTAGGATTCACTAATACTTTTGTCTTTAATTTTTTGCTCTGAGAAAATTGAGAAGTGCATCAACAGTACAAGTTTATTGTCTAAGATGCATTTAACGGGGGGCACAATATTCACTGAAAACAGAGAGAGAGAATAAATGTTCACATGAACAGAGGGAGTATTTTCTATGACATAACATCATATGTGCTGGGGAACAGAAGGGTAATGAAAAGAAAAGCGCTTGAATGCATAAATTCTGTACTATAATGAAAAACTGTGTTGTTTCTCATGTGATGAAAAATAACATCCATACTTTAATTCACTTTTTCCACTAATGAAAAAGGAGTCACATAAAGAGTAGGACCAGTATTTAAAACTGTCTAACATAAATACTTTTTAGCTTTTTATCATCAGTTGGTGGAATTTACTATATAGGGTATTGAGGTGGTATTTCAAAAAGAGGACAAAAAAGTTTATGGATAACATTCATAAATAAGAAAACCAATATGTACGAAACCAGAAGAATTCTCTTATTCCAAGTTATAAATGATGATTTTTTTGGGAGGGGAGACGCACTTATCTCTTCCCCCGAGTATTATGTTGTCTTCTCAGTATTTTTTCAAAGACTAATTTTTCTTTTTAAGTTGATGATAACAGTATCTTTATTTATAGTTTATAGTCCCAGGCTAGCATGTTTTTGTCACCTCTGCATTAGTGTGTATAGATATATATGTACATACAGAAAATAAGCACACTATATTTCTCTCTCAAGTATTTTTTTCCTCTCTTAGGAAGACGTTGGAAACCTGTTGATACATGATAGTCTTTTAGGTTTCTTGTAGCACATCAAAATGTATGTTTACTACACGTAGTCGATTTCTTTGCTAGGAGATATGAAATGGGAAAGAGAATATCTTGTTTTCGTTTTCAAAACAAAGTTATTAAGGCATTATGTTAATGTTTTTATGCAAAGACCAGTGTCACCTTGATTAGTCCAGCTTATTACAGTGGGTTATTTTTATTCCTGTGCATAGCTGTGCAGCTCCACTGTTATCAGTGAAGTAAGTGGGATTTACAAAGGCAAGTTATAGGCACAGGAGGCCTTTTCCCTTTATGGAGAAATTAACTACTTTTTTGGGTATTTGGCTGAGCAAACCTCATGTGCTGTTTTTTAATAGCACATGAATTGAGGGAATCTATCTGAAGGCAATATTACACTATGACATACTCACTTGCAGAGCATAGAATGGGATGGAGGAGAGGTATAATCTGAGATTCCAGTCCTGGGTTCCAGGACTTCTGGGGCTTTTTCTGTCTAATCTGTTGATATGAAGGTTCTTGTGGGTCTCTATTTCTGTCCTCTGACTCATATGAACCACTAAGTTAGCATCAGACACCTCTTCCCTGTTCGCACTGGCTTCATGACTTCCAGTGTTTTATCGCAAAAAACCCCCCGAGATTCTTCACTAGTCTTGTTTCTCCCATCTCCATTCACCTTGGAAATGAGAGATACCAGTTTTCATCCTCTGGAGCAGAGGCTAACTCCCAGCCTTTGCACTTCCTGAGCAAGAGCCGTAATGAGATTGTGGTAGAAAGTGTAAGTGGTTGTTTCATTGCTCTGTGATGGAGTTGCATGTGATAGAGAGTGACATTCCACCTTGTGTGGATAAGCTGAGACACGTTACGTGAGTGCAGTTATTTGCGATGTTATGTTCAATGCCTTATGTATGTGGGTTAAACTGCTCTGGCTGTGGATGGGTTTACTTATAGCACATTTTAGCAGTGTCTCTCAAACACAGCCCAGATAGCCTACTTACCCACTTCTTAGCTGTCCCAAAATTGGGAGTAGTTCAATCTCTCCTTGACACTGGAGAATATTTTGTTTGCACAATGGGTGGTTTAAAAGAAACCTGGAAGAAAAATTCTGTAACAAAATTGCAAGTAACTCACACCTAGCTCTCCTGTTTTTCTAGTACTCCTTGGGTAATAGAAAGCCAGAATGACTTGGGAATAAGTTACTTTACATACATTGTTACAATATTCATGGCTGCTGAGGTACTGCTAGAACAGATAAGTCCTTGCTTGTGTAGCTATATTAGAAAGAAGAAAGAAAAAAATAGTTATTGCACCTTTTTTTTTTTTTTTATTTTCATACTTTTAATTTAAACGCTGCTTTTTCTTCTGTCCTTCCAGCATGTTGTGATGCTGCTGTTAAGCATTTACATACATAGCCTTAAGTGCATGCTCTGCTCCAGACTTTGAAAGGTGTATCAAAAATGGTAGCAAAATGTATGGATTTTTTTTTTTTCAGCTACTTGATGTTGAAACAAATCAATGCATAACTGTCAATATGTCCCTCCTCTGGACTAGGAGTAGAAGATCACAGTAGTGTGTGTTTGGTAGATTGTAGACATTTTCATTCAATTGGTATTTTTTATCAGCCTGCTTGTATACCAATCTTTCTCCTGGAGTGAGAGAATGCTTTTAACACAACATTGGTTGTCTGAAAAAAGATGAGCAATTTAATTTCTGAACTGGATCTTAATTGAAACGTTTAAGATTATTTGCATCTTATTTTGGGTGAACTTGATTTAGATACCTTTGGGATTTATGCAATTCTGTTCACAGGTTACATGCACTAGTGATGAAAGTTCAAGTATAAGCTCTTGCTCAGCTATAAGGCTCTATTCCATTAATAATGATGAAAAAAGTTTTTTGCTAATGAAGTAACAAATTTTTGGCAGTCTGATTTCTTACCTTCCTTTTTTGAGAGTAAATCCATTGTTTTAAATCCCTGTATCTGTCAGGGCAATTTGTGCAAGCAGACTTTTTTTTTGCTTTTTTCTAGTTTTGTTGGCAGAATTGTTCTCCAGCTTTCTGCCCCCCACACATGTTCTTTTCAAATACTTTTTATTTTAAAGGTTTATCCAAATGTACTAAAACAGGGTATTAATACTGAGCTTGCACTTTTCAGTCCTACTGAAGGCAAGAGTGATTAATTGTGTCCTCCATGGGACCAAAAGCCAAAGTGTCTTGAGTCAGAGAGGAATACCCACCCACTCTCAGTATCTGCTTGTACATGCCTTTGGGTTCTCAAGGTATTTGTAAACATTAGAGCCTTTTTAGCTATTGCTGGGTATGACACCTTCTGCCAATTCGCACTTAATGCAGATACTCTAGGCCACACAAATAATTTGTTAGCTTCAGTTACTTCTGTTTGACATGAGCTGAGGCAGAGCCCACATTGACAAGACCAAAAGCTCAGTCTATTTAGTAGCATTACAGTGGACAATGGCTTAAGAATCAGATATGCATTTGGTGACTCAGACTTGCAGTTGTCTCTAAAGGGCCAAAAGTAGAATTCCAAATAATTTTACAAATACTTAGTTGCTTTGAAAAACAGTTTATTGTTAGTTAAGTAATTGGCTGGAGGACTTTAGATTTTCTAAGAACTAATTTTCTTTTCAGAGGAAAAGTAAGCATTTAAAATGTGGGGGTTTTATCTTTTAACAGGTCATGTGGACGGAATTGCCTTGTCAGAATTTTCATCTTCTCCTTTGTTGTGCTATCCTAGAATCTGAAAAACAGCAAATAATGGACAAGCATTATGGCTTTAATGAAATACTAAAGGTACCAAATTTTTATGCATTGTTGTGATGGTTTTGGCTGCAATAAAGTTGTCTTTCTAGTGGCTAGTAGGGGGCTGTCTTTTGGGTATTAAATTAAAATATTAATTAACTTTTAGGTGTTAATGCAATATGATTGTGCTTTATGTTAGGGGAGGGAAAGGTGCATACCACCTTCAGAAGGGTTAAATGTCTATCCTTCAGGCTTTCAAAATGATTTATTGGATGTCTGTGTTTAGTGATAAGATCATGAATAGATCAAAAATGGTTCTCTCAGATGACTGCTCATTATATTTAATACTTACTTTTGCTTTATATTCTGTGATGTAATTTATCATCTCTGAAAATGTGAGCTGCTGGGGGAAGTACATAGAAGAGCCAGATAGTTTGTCACATTTAGACACTATGGATTCCTCTTGCAGACCTTGGATACTGGTGAAATGCAGCTGTTCCATACTGTATCTTTGAGTAGCCATTTCTCAAACCTCATAGACTATGTCTAGCATTTCATAGCTTAAGGGGCAGGCTAATAAGGTGATACTAACTAGCAGTGCAGTACAGTATTACTGTATTTTGGGTAAAACATAGTTATCTTTTATCTCACTATGCCTTGTGAATCTTATTTTTAGCATATCAATGAACTGTCTATGAAAATCGATGTGGAATATATACTCTGCAAAGCAGAAGCAATTTCTATGCAGATGATGAATTGCAAGGTAAAGATATCTATCCACTGGGAATATTTATAGGCAGTAAAAGTATGTAGTTAGCTGTAAGTGTTCATATATGACTTGTGAAAGAACTGAATGCCTGGGTACAGTAAAGCAGGTTGTGTAGCTATGTAGAGCCTGTGTTTGAGAAGTCTCTAAGCCAGAGTGATTGATTTTTATAGAGTAATACTGTTTACTGGGGGAAAGCTGAATGGTGCTTTTTGGTTGTGATTTCTTAACTCTCACTAGGTAACCTCACTCCAAGAAATTTGATGTTTGGTGGGCTTGAAAAAAACTAGTTAAAAGGTGGCTTGCATTGAAAGCAAGTCAGACTTTTTAGGCAAAAAATAGTGGGTCACTGTCTTGGGTTGAAGACAGGTATTTGCTGGAGAAGGCAGGAGCCTCCATTAGAAGCCCCCCTCCCTCGGAGTTACTAAAATTAAGCGGCCTTCAGGCAAGACATGGGGAGGAATAACAGTCCTTTACTAATGAGTATAACAAGATACAAATGAACAATAACTACGGTATTAACAACAACTACAAAGAAAAAAAAAAAAGGTCAGGGACACCCGTGGCAAAGCCGGGGAGAGGGATGGGGGAGGCCTTGCTTCACGAACCCTGTAGGCAGTCTGTAGCCGTAGATGGCTCTGACAGGCCCTCTGAGGAGAAGGGAAGAACTCCGAGATGGAACGCAGGAGTTCTGGTGCAGGGATGGATTAGACGGGTCACCGTGCAGTCTCAGCAGGGCGAGCAGAAGCAGCAGCAGGAAAAAGAAGCTCCTGGGTTATGGCGAACTCCTTTTTTCCAAGCAACCACAGCTCTGAGTGTGTCCTCCGCTCCAGTCGCAGAGCGAGAGTGATGATTTCCCCGCTGCCCCCGGCCTCCCTTTGCCTGCCTCTTCCCCCTGAGCCTGGCAAGTCTCTTTGTTCTGCAAATACGCTCAAGTATCGGCCATCAGGTTCCCCCCTCCCTGCAACAAATGGGACAAAATTCTAATAGTTGATTAGACTTTTACTTCTGCAATGAAAATTATGTTGTTAATCAGGAATTGATTCCTGAGTGTGTTCCCTTTGCTTTCTTTTTGAAAAGCAGCTACAGAAAATGGTGACTGTATGTAAGTATTGCTGAAAGAGATGTTTTGAGTACAGCTACATTCAGATGAATGATTACTCAGATGAGTGAGAATTGGGAATGCAGGATGGACAGAGGGGATTTTGTTGTTAACTTTTTGCATTTAATTACAGTGATTTTTAATATTTCCCCTGCCGCCTCCTTTCTAGGAATTGCCTCAAACAGTCAGTGAGATCCTGGGGATAGAGAACAGTTCAATAACACCGGATTCAGATACTGGAGAGGATGAAAGTGCAGCTGACTTGAGTTGTCCCACGTCACTATATCAGAGTCTGTCAGCCCCTGTAGTTGCTGCCAATGGGACAAGGGACAGCGGTCAACAGATGGCTGAGACGCAGAGCCTGACACCCGCGTAACCGCACTTGGTCACGTTGGAGAAAGACTTTTACTGAGCACGTTTCCTTCAAGCACTTGAGAGATGGGTATTTAAACTTGGTGTTGATTAAGCTTTAAGGCTGTAAAGAAAATCTGTACTGTAATGCTTTTGCATTAAAGCTTTACAACATGACTCAACTATTTTTGTAGTTTCTTCTACCAAAATAACCTTTTGTTTTCAATAACATTCCTTAATATTTTTGTAGCCAAGTGCATTTTCTTTTTGCTGGTTAACTGGAAATGGATGGTGATGAAGAATGAAAGAAATTTGTGCATTTTTTGAGCTTTCACACATATTGATCTAAGATGGTGTGAGCTCTTTGATTTGAGCAGATTCACAATATGTCAGCTGAAGCTGTTGTACAAAATTTTCAAGCTGAAGTGATACTGATGTGCTAAAGGAGGATTCTTTTGTAAATGGATTTTCCCTATATCAAATGTTTACAAAAATACTTCTAAGTATTTGTTGCTGGTTGAATGTAGATTTGAAATGGACATTCGTACTTGCACAGTTTAATGTCCAAATACTGAATTTTGTTTAATTGGGAGTGGATGAGCAGTATATTTTTACATTAACATATCTTCAGTTTATATATACGTATATATATTTACACACATACACACAAAAATACACAAATGTTTGTGAATACTAAAAATGATAGTCGTATTTTCAATATCTGAATAAACTTGACTGTTCATTCATACAAATCAGTTTGACCAAATTAATGCACAGCTCCAACCTGGGCTCTTTTTCAGAACTTTTCTAACTGAAGGTAACTTTCACGTGAATACATTCAGTCCTACACTTGATGTAATTTTGCAATTGATATCTTGCAAACTTTACTAATGTTCATATTTGCTAATATATTAACTGATCAACTTAATTACTTACAAATTAATTACTTACACTGTTTTTATGGCAACATTATTTGGAGAATTAATAAGCAGGTTATAAAAAAGCCAACCAACAAAACCACACACCAAAATAGTAATCACAATTAATGTGAATGCATTTTTTGTATCTGCAAAAGGCAGTGAGTTTATTCCATGCCATGCTGATGTCCTTTGACGTTATGTGAAATACTGATTAAATGTATTCATTATTTGGTAACTATTGTACATACATAAAATAAAAGTAAAGCTGATTTAGTGTTTTTAATTAAATCATATTTAGAGAAAAAAATCTAGTTGTCTGATTGTTGATGTAAGAGCATGAGACATTGGGGAGAGCTAGTGTTTAGTCCATGGATATGACATATTTTATGGGTAATGAAGGGCTGTGGGAGTTTCTGCTTGTTACCACAGAGTGGAACATGCCTTTCCTCTCTAGGTAGTTCAAGTATGGGATATGGCAGAGCTTTTTCTTGTGGAGCAGTTTACTTTTACAAATGTTATTTGTGCCATCTTAAGCAAATACAAGTAATACAACAAGCTTTAATAGATAAATCAAGTTGTTACAATAATTTGGGAGTTGATTCAACTTCTCTTACCAGTTGTGAGCAAACGCTGGACAGCTAAATCAGTACAGATTATGGTTTTAATATTGTCAGTGTGCTATCTCTCATCAGTTAATAAGAACTTGACTCCTATGCAGTGAAAGTCACAGATTCACAGCTCAGTGTTATCTGTAGCCTTTCATTTCCTGCCCAGGAAATTAGTGTGAAGCATCATGCCTTTGTTCCCTGCTGAGCATTGTACTTCTTGGCAGTTAATTTAATGTGACAGAATATAGAAAAGCATTAGAACTTAGATATTCAACACTTTGGTTCAAAGATACTGAGCAAGTTAGTTTCAGTAATTTTTGGCACACCTAATTCACTTTGAAGTGTACTTGCAAAATGTTTTGCATCAAAAGTTATGTTCAATGAAACTGTGGAAGGAGGAGGGAGATGTCTACAACAGAAATGCAGTGGGCGAGCTGTCAGTTAACTGTGCACGGTTCTTAGTTATTCAGGATGTGCAGCCACAACAAACTCTATTCAAGATGCGAAGATTTCAAAGAACACCACAACTGACTGAACATGAATATTCAAATATTTGGGGAAGGCATATTTAAGTGGAATATTGTAATTTCTTAGAACTATAGCTATGGCTGCTAAGAAAATCTACCAGCCCTTAATGTAAAGTTTGCCTTTCCTTTTTTGGTGTAATTGTTCACCTTTTCCCTTTGTATTCGGCACTTGGATGTCAAGGATGAGAAGGTTGCTCATGAGCAGCTACTGTGGAGGGCTTGGGGTAGGTAGGCTTGCTCAGCTTCCCAACAATAAGATGAAAGGCCCCTTGCAGCATTCATTATCTGTAGTTTCCTTCCTGTTGACAGCCAGCCTTGCAAAGAGTTGCAGGAGGAACCTTATCCTCTATCAAACTATTCCTGATTGTTAGGGATGGATTTAGTCCCAGCGGAGACTACAAAAACTGAGAAGCCTTAATCAGGATCATGATGGTTAAAATGCCATTAAATGCTTTGTGTTGATGGTTCAGGAGGTTTCGATTTCTTTTGTATTTGAATGAATTAAAATGCTTAGAATTAATATATGTGATCTAAACCAGAACACAGTTTGGTTACAGTTGTCAAGACACAAAAGAGGTAATACTGGTTTAATTCCTGCAAGCCTGTTTTGTTTTCCAATGCTTGACACTTGAAGATAAATTATCTTCTGCAGATGGGGTTTAAAAGTTTGTATTTTTCAGTCACAGCAGTTTTTCCAGTGTTATCTGATCCAAGGTAAAAATTACATTGACATAGTTCTTTTGAGGATTTTTTTTCTCATTTTGCCTGTTTGAACAATTTTATTTGTTTTGAAATTACATTCTTGAAGTTATTTTCTTCTGTTTGCGAGCAAGATCATAGCTTACAAACCAGAGAAATGGAAATCGCTTACAAAATAGAGGTGGAACTTTCTTGGAAATTTGAACTGATGTGATACTGGGAAGTTAAAAACTATAAAAAGATGATCCTAAGTTGCCCACAGTCATCACTTAAAGTTTCACTTACATTGAGTAGTGCCTGTCCTGTTCACCTACAGTGACTGTGTTTGCACCCAGTGAATGTTGTGGACAGTGGCCTTCAAACCTCTTTGGAGGTTTTGTTTTGGTTGTTGCAGGTAATCTTTGTTAGGAATCTAAGGCTATATATATGTTACAACAGGTCCTGATTGCTTTGAGAATCAGATACAGAAATTGTGTGATAATTGAACTACAGATCTAAACAAAAACATTGCTAATACAAAACACTGTATTAGCAGTATTTTTATTTTGATCTGTAGTTTAATTCAAATTAAGGTGTTAATGTTCAACAGAGCCCTGTTTCGTTGCTAACAAGATTTTTCTTAAAACTTTTAAATTTTTCTAGTGGACAGTTTTAAAATGCTGATGATGCTTCAATAATTATTCCCTTTCGTTTTTCTTCACACATTACTTGACAAATTCCTTGGCCCCTGTCAGCCAAATAGTGAGGAACTGATTTCCTCATAACTTGGACACCAAATGAAAGCTTCATTGACAAAACTTTTCTGAAACCTTTAAGTAATGTTCTTCTAGCTTCAGCTTTTTGAGGTAATATTTTAGTTCAAAAACTAAAGGCACTTGTTCCTCACTTGTTTAAATTATTTTCTGTTACAAGACAGTTGCCTAACTTGAAAAAAATATTTTATTTTATATAATTTAGCACTTGAAATTTAGATTATGAGCTAGTTTTAGTATCACTAGAATGATTTGTGCATACTACTGTGATGCAAATGAAACCTTACCAAGTATGGGGTTGAGTTTCTCTAGGTGGAAGCTATGTTTTCCTCAAATTATTCCCTGTTGGACAACAGAGATGACAATGCTGAAGAGGTTAGCGACATGTTGCAAGTGCATCTGTGAATTGATTCATGTTACAAATAGGATTGGAAAAAAGCAATTAAGTGGGCTGAGTACAGGATTAATAATTTGCTCATGTTAACTGTTCCTCAGACTTGATTTTAGTCATTGCATTGATGCAACTTAAAACTGAAGTTTGGTCTGTGGGCTGCAGAAGAGTGTCTGGTAAAAGTTTTATCTGTGGTTGGCTAAATATCTTAAAAATATATTTTTGAAATCTGTTGCATGTTTTTTCTGAGTATTTGATCAGTGGCTGGTGCCATCTCAGTGTGAAAGAGCCATGGTGAGAGAAGTCAGTGCTTGTTCTTACAAGAAAAATTCCATGAACTGCTCTATGGTGGCTGAGTTTAGAGCTGGAAATCCTATCCCTTGGTTCTATCTGTGCAATTATGTCTAGCTCAGTAGTTGGCATGACCATGAATTTTGTATATGAACACTGAAAAGGTGATGAGACACAGATATGCAACTGAGCACTTAACAGGCAGATTTCATATATTTGTGATACTATATTTGATTTGAAGATGCTTTAAAATGTTTTTTTGGTTTTTTTTTATGGTGTTAAAAGATAGTTGTACTTCATGTTTAGTGAGACTTCAAATTGTGCTATTCAATTAAGTGATATTATTGCAGTGCAGGCCTTGTATAAACTAAACTTTAATTTTTCATTCAAGTGAGGATTTTATTTTATTCTTAAAGATTGTTTGGAGAATGTGTGCTATTTTTTCACATTAAATCACAATATTTTTGGCACGAATTGAATTTTTCTGATGAATTGCAAACAAAAGATACTTTGTAGGAGGTCAATTTTTACCTCATCCAAAATGAATTTCACAGTTGAATCAAAGATATATTTCAAACTTTCCATGTAATTCAAATAGATGAATTCTATTAATTCTACTCTTCTATTCCATTCTTCTAGATCAGTTTTGTTTTGAAAGAATTCAACTATAGTCTATATTTTGATTATACAGGCTCATGCCTCATACCCTACATTAACATTAGCTCTTAGACTGTTTCTACAGGTGTGTCTTGTTATTAGCCAGCCACTGCAGAGCCCGATGTGCAGAGCTGAAACTGCTGCCCAGGCTACAGCAATTCGGCAAAAGGTGGTCACTTTCATCCTCTTGGAGCGTTGTAGGTGTCTCTGGCCAGCAGCCACACACCCACCCAGCCCCTATTCCCCTCTTCCATGGGATGGGGAAAAAATAGAAGGAAGGCAGGAAGGCTCATGGACTGAAGCAATGACAGTTTAACAGGCAAAGTAAATGGTGCTCCCACAAGGAAATCACAAAGTGGATTTCATGCACTGCTGTCCATCAGCAGGCAGGTGTCCTGAAACGCAACATCTCACCACAAATTCCTTGAAAAGATAAACACCATGATCATGAATGAAATGCCATGACCTGTTTCCTCCTTCTTTCCCTGAGCTTTTATTACAGAGCACAATGGCACACGGCATGGAATGTGCCTTTGGTCAGTTTGGGTCAGCTGTCCTGACTGTGGCTGCTCTCAGGCTCGTGTCCATTCGTGAGAAGCAGCCAGAAAGCCTCAGTGCTGTGCAGAGTTCAGCAGCAGCTGAAACCCTGCTATGTTACCAACACTGAGCCGGGCACAAACCCAAACACATCACCATACAGGCTGCTAGGAGGAAAGTGAATTCCATCCCAGCCCTTTGGTGTGGTGGTTCTTAACAATGAATGAGATCATTTAGAATGATGTTAGGAAACAAGATGTTAGGAAAAAAGATGCTAGGAAAAAATCCTTGCTGTATTGAAGAGGGCACTTTTAAAGCACCCATCTATATCTGGTGTAAAAAATAGTTGTATTACAAACAACTGGTGTATAGATCTTCTGTTTTTCTTGCCATAACTCAATGAGAGGCAACATCATGTTTTTTTCCAACACACTCATGGTGTATGAATTGGTCCAGATGACCTTTAGGTTCCATTAGTACATGCCACCTTTGGGCATTGGTCTTGGAGAGCTCCCACACACTCCTCTGGTTTTACTGCTCCAGTAAGTGATGCAGGAGAAGAAAGAAGTCTTTAAAGTACAAATTCTGCATTCGGGGCCTTGATAATTCCTCAAGCAACAAGCAGTACAGCTACTGTGACCAAAAGTGGCAATCCCAATTCTTTGTACTCTGCCCTGGGCTGATACAGCTTTTATGCCATTATGATTAACTTGTGCAGCATATAGTGAACAACATAAAGGAGCTGATAAATTTCAGACCTAAATTATCTTAGCCAGATCAATTATACCACATGTTTTTTCATTATGTGGTGAATAGCTGTATATGTGCATGCAACAAGTTTGTTAAAATTCCAGATTTGCAATATTGGAAGGCACTTAAAAAAACTTGTCAATAATTGATTAGCAACAGCACCTGCTGTTGGAAGGCATGTCTTGTGCTAGATGCATGTCTAATCCACTTGCAGGATGCCTTTGGAGATCCTGCACTGTATTATACAAGCAAGTTTCAGGTATTTCCTGAAATTTCCAGGGCAGATGGAGTGATTGCATGTAGCTGGAGATTTTCTGTAACTTCTTGACTTCCCTCATGTGAGGTCTGCCTTCTCTGGTGGTTGTGCAGCTGGTTATCTGTAAGCAGCCTTCTCTGCCCCAACATCTGCTTAAATTTTGTAACCATTACAGCATTTTTGAGGTAGGTACAGTCTCAGAATTTACCGCAGGCTCTAGGGGCTCATGTACAGCTTCTACTAAATAGTATAGATTTGAGGGTAGGTACCTGAAGCTCTCCTGTTCTCTGCACCCTTCCATTTAACAGAACCAACCCCTTTGTATGATCTATTACTTTAATCTCTACCTGTTTTCCTTATCTCTTGTAAAAATGTTATGAGAGACTATGCCAAATGCTATACTACCATGAAGATGAATGACATGCATTGTTTTGCCTTGGTCCACAGGACTATCATAAGAGGAAATGAATTTTGCTTGACTCAATTTGTTCTCAGCAAATCTGTCTTGACTGTTTAATCATCTGTTATCTTCTGGATCCTTACAAATAATTTTGGTACTTCTGTTTTCTCAAACAAATGAAATTAGACTGTAATTCTTCAGCCCTTCTTCCTCCCCATTATCTTCTTGGAGATTGACATAATTTTGGCCTTTTCCCAGTCTTTTGTCACTTGTCCTTCCCCATAGTTCTTAAAACAGTTATTGATAGCAGAGGTTTAATGAATCTTCTCTGTGAGTGTCTTCTGTGCACTCATTCACTATGATCAGACTCATCACAAGTATTCTCCAACATTGTTTCATCTTAAGCAAAGAACTTATCTCTCTGCCCTTACTATTAGTTATGATAGATATCTGGTCACAGTTGATTCTTTAATAAAGACCGATGTAAAAAAGTGCATCAAATACCTAGCTAATTTTAAGGGGTTTTTATTTTGTTCTGACCTTTCCTTGTGTTCAGTGGTCTGATAGTTCACTTTTTCTAGCTGCTGCTGCAGTAATTTTTTTAAAAAGTTGCTTTTGATGTCCTGTATTCATGACTTTGAAATTTGTACGACAGCTTTCAGCTATGTGCTGTTCTTCCTGTATTTGGTGGCTTGGTCCAAGTTTGCATCTCCTATAAGCTCCCCTTTCGAATTGAAGGTAATGACAAACTTATGACTTACGCTACTTCTAGTAAAAGTGTAGTAGAGGACCACACTTCCTCTGTAATGAAATAGTTTCCTTATTAAACTGTTTTGCCCAGAGTGGGGAAAGAACTGTCTTTCTGCTCTAGGTTCCTTCTTCTTGGCTTTTGTAATAACTGAATTTGTTGAATCTTTTTTTTTCCTGAAATTGTCAATTTCTGCTTTTTTTTTTTTTTTTCTCAGAGCCTTTATTTTGAGGAAGAATGTGAATTCACTTTATGTTCATGATATCATCTGTATTCCCAGATCTTCCTAGCCAGTCTATCTTTTGCTAGATGTCCTTGCCCAATGGTTGTTAGTTGGTTAAAATCCCCTTAGTATTACAAGAGATTGGGATGGTTTTGCTGGTTGCTTGAAAACCCATGCTTCCCATATCTTCATGACTTAAAAATTAAGTGTACATTGCCATGATAGATTTTTCAGCAGACCTACATTGCTCAGAGATTTGGACTTAGGAGTTTGTGTGTGTATCTCTTGTAAACAGGGCAGACTGTACATCTTTCTTTCCTTGTTGAAAAAGCTCCTTTGGTTAGTCCACTTGTCGGTTGTTTCACAAAGTCATTGTATTATCAACAAAATTGTGACTTGAAAATGTATTGGGACTTCTATTTTCTGCACATGTCAACATCTGTTACATGAATAATTAGCACATCTGTTCTCTGCCCTGCCTTTTTCACCTGACATTGAATAATGGTGGTGTTTGTATTTTATATCCTTGTGGAGGCCATCTTTCTTTATCCTTTTTGATACCTTTTCGTAGCTTTGTTTCTTTATCTGTTCTGCCACATGATGATTTGAAAGTTCTCCTTCGTGCTGTAGTGTGACTTGAGACAAAGACTTTGTGAGTAGGGAGAGCCAGGGATAAATTCAGATAGTTTCTTGGTCAATACTAGCTGCTCACTAGCTGTGAATTTTATCCTCCTCTTAAATCAAACTACAGTAAATGTTACAAATACTTTTAAGGAAAATATGCTGAAACTGGCAGTTGATATCTCTAGTGGGGGTAAAATGACTCAAACATTGAAAACATATCACAGATTTGCTTTAGATTTCCACTTTCACTTGAGAATTCTGCAAACTTTTAAGCTTAAAAAGTGGGTAGCTGAGAACTTCAGGCAACAGTGACTCTGCTGTCTCATGAGAGAGAAAAAAAAAGTGTGTGTAAAGAGGACCTTGCAGTTTCTGAATTCTGATGATAGGCAATGAGGTACCTTTTAGTAACAAGAGTAAGCTTATCCATTTCTTACTGTCAACATTAACTGTATTTCCCAAGATCAAATAGCATTGCTGAGTGACCCCCTGACATGCTCTACGTCAGGTGCTTTTGAATAGTTGCTTTGATGAACTTCTAATTTTTTGGTCAGTGATTTTAAGAATTTACTTGGTCTAAATATACAGCACTGTGAACTACAGAAAATTAAGTTGGGCTCTCAACAAACTTTGTAGTTTAGCAATATTCCCAGAACCATATACCAGGTCTGTTGTACAGCAGCTAGAACAAATAATAAATAAATATTTTCAGTCCATAAATGTCTTTTGGTCTGGTGCAGAGATGGCAAAGTCCGCCTACAAAATACAAGTTGCGAAAGAACTTCCTTTTCAGGGAGAAGCAATCTCTCTGTGGGACGCATGGGCAGACAGCACGGTTAAAACAGCTGAAGCACTTGAGTCTTCCTATCTGTTACTAACACCTGCTGACACAATGCACCATTTTTTGTTTTGCATTCAGGAGTCATGCTGAAGAGGTTATGAGAGACAAAACCTTTGCTGTGCTCTTGTTACTGCACAGAGGTGCAACAATAACAAGGCTCTGGAGCAATAGGGTCAGTAGTGATTTTTGTGATGTCCCAGCTGCAGAGCCAGGATCTAAAAGTAGATAAAATCATGCTCTGTCTCGCCTGTAGGTGGAAAGGCAGCTCTGTTGTGCTCGGTTTTGTCACTGGAGCATTCAGAAAGTGCTAAGCAACCTCACTCATAAATAGCTCAACTGCAGGAACTGTGTCTATGTATCTCATGCACAGCAGATAGGAATATCAAAGTCCAAAGATGCCAGCTTGTTTTCCTATCATCAAAAGTAATGAGAAAACAGAACAGGGAACATCTCTTGATAACTTAGGATATGAGACTGAGCTAATAATATGTTTAGACACGCTTTTCTCTGACTGGAAAAAGGAAGTAAAACTTTGTGAGCTAGCATAACAAAAATGATTGATTTGCATTGAAAGAGCAGGTAGAGGAACCAAGTATTACAAACTTGCCAACAAGAAGAAAGGATCTTTATTACATGTTACCCCTGAGAAACTTGGAGAAGTGAGTTTAAAAGAGTTTACTTCTGGCCTCTCATGAGTTCTGAGGCAGCTGTGAACCTGTCCTGCTCCTTCCTGAACACTGAGCATGACCATCCATTTTAAGAAAGGGAGCATCTGACCGACAGCAGCCAGTTTAGACTGGAAGCTTTGCTGGTTTTTCTTCTATGTGATAAAATATAATTCCGTAATGTTCTGTGCGAGAAAAAGCCTCATATCTTCTGTGTTGTTCTTGTAGAAGAGCAAGATGATTGCCCTGGTGATGCTGGTATGTAAATAATAGTTATAAGGTGTGAAGTCTTTCAGGGGTGAAGGCTTTGAGGCTGTTAAGAGGGGCAGTCCGTAGCTGAGTTAGATGAGACATGAGCCTAGTACAGTCAGGGATACTTTCTGCTACTTGCCTTGTGTAGCTCCTTGCTCGATAACCCACCTTGAGTCGATCTCATTTCAACGTTTTCTTCTCAATCTATGTGTATACCAAGCTAAGGCCATGTGAATCCAGCTGTTGCATTCAGCTAGTTTGCCTCTTTTTTGGGGGGCTCAGGTGAGTCACTGATGGTCCTTTTCAAGGGCAAGCAGTAAGTTTCCCTTGCCTGGTGTGTTGGAACAGAGAAAACTGAGTATGTATTTGAAGGAAACTGACATAGTGCTGCCAATTCAGATGCGCTGTTCAGTGCTACATGCATAACCTATGTATTTGAAGGATGTCGTGGAGAAGTTTTGGAAAGACGTGAGGAGGAGGTAGGATGGCAAGTGACAGTGGCATGTCACAAAATGAATGTTACAATGAAAGAGAAGTTAGAAATCCTAAATTTCGCAAGTAAATTTGACTTCAGTCAAGTTTTTGTTTCAGCAGCTGCTTTCTGTCCACTTAAACGGAGAGAGATGAATTTCTACACCAAAGCATTTCTCGCTATCTCTGCACAACTCTCCTCTGCTGAAGCTCAGATCCTGCAGTTCTCTGCCGTGCTGTTCCCGCACTCTTGAGCCTGTTGCTCCCGGGGTCGTGAGCCCTGCCGTGCCGCGCCCTGGTGCCGCGGTGGAGGCAGAGGCCGGGTCGGCCGTGCCGCTCGGGCCGGCTCCGGAGGGGAGCGGCCGCGGCAGGCGCAGGTGTGAGGGGAGGGCGAGTGAGCCGTGCGGAGCAGCCCCAGGGCGGGCGGGGCAGCCGCTCCTCAGCGGGACCTGCCTGGGGCCGCTCCCGGTGCCGCTGCCCGGGGCTGCCACCGGCGTGAGTCGGCGGGATCGCTCCCCGTGCTGCGCTGTCCCGTCCCGCCCCGGCTGCTGAGGCGAGCGGGGACCGGGAGCGGCCGCCTGCCGGCGGCTCTCATCACCCGGAGACGGGTGTCCCCTAATCGTGCTTCCATCAGCCGCGCCGGGGGCGTATAAAGGCAGCGGGAGCGGGCGAGGCGGGCAGAGCGCGGCGCTGCCCCCGCCGGCCCCATGCAGCCCGCCATGATGATGTTCTCCAGCAAGTACTGGGCGCGCCGGGGCTTCTCGCTGGACTCGGCCCTGCCGGAGGAGCGCTCCGCCGCCGGCAGCCTCACAGTAAGTGCCGGAGCCGGGGCGGGCAGGGCGAGCCGCCGGGGGGTCGGATTCCGCCCGGGTGCCGGGCAGCCGTGCGTTCCCCTTGCTCCTCGCTTCGTGGTCAAGTCAGCAGTTTCCCGGGGGCTGCAGGGACCGGAGAAACTAACTTTGCTGTCGAATCGGTCCCCGTTCAAAACGCTGTCTTAAAAGTGTCTTAAATAACAGAAAAAGTTTCATTAGCGGTACGAGGTTAACTGTAGAAATGAACCGTGTTGCTATCAGAATATTAGAAAAGCATCGGGTCCAGCTCAGATGGTTTTAAATGCTTGGAGTTTGGAAGTCCTTGGTTGTTCTGGTGGGCTGTATTCATCAGCAGAGACTGCCTTTTCAGGGCACTCGTATGCCTCACAGCACGATCTGTAAAAGCATTTTTGGCAAGACACAAACGCCGTGCATCCACTCTGCGTTGGTGCCGGTGGATTCGCTGCTGTGTTCCCGCTTTCTGCCGACGGGCAGGGGTGCAAGGATATGTGGGAACACCGTGCCAGGGCACTGTTGAAAAACCATGTCAGGAGGTAGAAATGGTTCTCTGTAAGGTATGTATGTATGGGCGCAACAGGTGCTTGGGTGGTTTCAAGCATGGGGTAAACTTCTATGTGCTAATAGGTATGTGTGACTAAATAAGGCAACCTGCTCTGAATACATGAAATATTTAGGATTATGAAGACTGTGACTCATAAAAATTTGTAAAAGATGAAGATTTTTATCACTTGGGTAAAAACAGCAGAATATACAGGCTTGTACCAGTATTGAATTGGCCTACTGTCTTTATAATAAAATGCGGAATATCCCTGTTTCTACATGCTCAGCTTCTACTGAAAGCATTTAATTAAATGGAATAAATTTGCTTTATTGTCTTTATATTCGAATTATTTTCTTCACTGAATTCTGCTGTAAACGACTTCTTTTCCAGAGGATCGGCACTTGTTCCAGATAATTAATTTTCATTAGGAAAGTTGGTCTGTTAGTCATTGTTTAATTAAGCAGTGTACTAATGAACGTGACTAATAAAATTCAAGTTTATCCTCTTCTACTGGGCTCATAACAAATAGGTATTCATTCTAGTTTTCAAGTGCTTGAGAGTCTTTCAGTCATCACTTTGGTAATGCCCTCTTGAGAGTATTAGGGAACAGGCTTGGAAAGTGCTGAATGCCCTTGTTTTCCAGAGGAACTGTAAGTATTGAGATTCTCAGATGCTTGGTTGACTCCATGATCATGTGTGCAAAACTTCTAGAAACCAGCACACATGGAAAAGCCACAGATGCTGTAAAAGCAGCACCTTTGTCATTTTATGTGGAGGTTGTGTGCTCGACGTATGTGAAAAGGACCTAGCCATATCCCAGATATTACTGAAGTTGAAACAAAAGTGACCTTCCCCATAACTATCCCTGGGCAAACCTCCTACCGTATCAGGTAGGAACAAAATAATATAAACTCAATTGCTAAAAAATAAACATGTAAAACCATTCATAGATCATTCTGCAAACAACATGGTTTTCCAGATTGTTCCCTTGTAGTGTAATAAATGATGAGAAAAGACCACAGAGACCTCTTAGCACGTCTTGTACCTAGTTTAAACATGGCTGGTTTCACCTCTGCCATTTAAAGAGTGTTAAAAGATCTGTTTAAAAAGCTGTATTTTCAAGTTATTTTTCTGTAAGCTGCTTTAGAAATTACTGAAGAACAATGTAATCCGTTTGAAACATTGAAATAGTATATATTTTTAATTGCTATCTTCACATTTTTTATGGATTATAACAAAACAGTTAGCATTTCACTGAAGACTTAATTCCACCAGGAGTGACAGCCTAGGTATCAAAGAATGCAGGCTGCTTTTTGAAAATTGTGGTAGATGTTATAAAAATTATCTATAAAGGCTGTACTGTTGGCATCTCAACAAAATTTAAGCTGATAAGATTAAATTTTTTGGAAAATGCTGACTGAAATATTGTTTAAAGTAGTATTGGACTCACAAATTGTGAGAAGAATGTAAGAGTGGTTAAGGATGCTGTAGTTTTCTGTGTATTTTGAGTTCCTCAATCAAGTCATCTTCTGTGGGGTGTAAAGTTTTTCACAATGAGAATAATCAACCATTGAAATAGTCTCCCGAGAGAAACAGTGGATTCCCCAACACTGGACACTTTTAAGATTTGGCTGGACAGGGTGCTGGGTTGTCTTGTCTAGACGATGCTTTTGCGGGAAAAAAAAAAGTTGGATCAGATGATTCTTGAGGTTCCTTCCAACTTGATATTCTTTGTTGCAGTCTAAGTATTTCTGCTCATACTTGTATAATCAACAGAGATTTCTTTTTTCTCAGGAAGAATTGCATTACATGGTAACAATAATTGTACTACAACAGAGAACATAAAGTTTTGACTTTAAATGTAATAATGGTTAATACAAAAATACAGACCAGTGCACATCTTCATAAATTGACCGGTACAGGTTAGAATAGCATCCCTGTAATTTTGCAACAATATTCAGGTTACAGTAACTGATATTCAGGTTTTATCAGTAATTTAGACTGTCTGCATTTGCTTCACATTTACTTCTAATGCCAGCATTGCCCAAAGGATGCCATCATGTTTGCATCCCATTTCTGCTTTTCCTTTAGCATGTTTTTGTTTGTTGGTTTTTTTTTTTTTTGTTTTTTTTTTTTTTATATGGACTGACCTCTTACACAATCATCTCTAGTAGCTGCCTTTAACCTATGATTCTCATTTCAAGTAAACACACGACCACTTCTTTCAAATAAAGCCAGGATGAGTTCTGTTCAGCTGTTTTCACACAAAGATTTCTCTTGCAGGAAATGTCCATTTTCATCTGAGATTATTGTGTTTTTTATCCGTTTTTAGCTAAACAGATCGAGTTCTGGGAAAAATGAGGAGAAGAAAGAGAATAAAGGAAATGGGAAAAGTGAATCTGCTTCTGAAGGTGGAAAGACAGCTGTGGTGTTTTCCTTGAAGAATGAAGTTGGTGGATTGGTGAAAGCTCTCAGACTCTTTCAGGTAATGTTTACAAATCATTTATGCTGGCTGGACTGAGGATGGCTACTGAGGTCAGGTCTCTCTCATATCAATCTAATGGACCATGGCAGGAGGAATCGAGTGCAGCTATACTCGCTCTGCAGAACTGAATAAAAGTAGCTTAAAATTTTATGGACCATTAAACAAAACATTTTGGGTTTGTGAAGGGTTTTCTGGAAAAAGGTTTGACAGTGATGCTGATGTTCATACGATTCACTTTAGGTTTCTGACGTGATTCTCTGTACACTGTAAATTAGATTTCAAGTTGCCTGTGCAGGCCACAATGAAAGGAGGCACTTTCAGAGAACAGTGTGGAATCTAAGTTACAAAAAGTCAGTTGATGTTGGTGGCAGCCTTGCTTGGTCTTGAAATTAGGGACATCTTTAAGTGTTTGCAAGGTCAAGGTTTTATGTGTCTAACTGGAATGTAAATTGTGAGGTATTGGTTCCTACATAGATCCTCATGCAATCAGTGCTTGTCGATCAGAGTCTTGGCAGAATGGTTGAAGGTGTGTCTGAGAATCATTAAAGCAGCATAATAAAAGTCGTAGGTTGTTCAGTCTGTGCAATGCAGTAAAGAGACAGTTAGGAGGTAGCTTGGACCCTGTCTCTCAGGCCAAACGTTCAGAGGGATGTAAGTGTGGGATCACTGGACGTTACCAGTCCTCACTCATAGTAGCTGGTTCTGGGAACAGATTCCCAAGGCAAGTGTAGATTAGACACATAGATTCTCCAGCCAAGAAAAAGAGGTGAGTGAGACCCACAGGATTGAGTCTGCCAGGAAGCAGGGTGTTTGGCAAAAAGAGGGGAACCTAAGTGAGTGAACAGAAGTTCCAGTAGGAGTTGTGTTTTCAGTGCAGCTGTTCTGCAAGGGTTAAGCGTCTAATTGCAGCTCTGGCTGAAATGCTGGTATGGGTTCATACCTGAAATTCTGGATTTAAACATCTGCTACCTCTGCTTGGGAATAGGCATAGAAATCACTCTGGTCTCTTAAATTGTGTCAGGAAGATATGGCAGGGGTATCCAACCCCATCCATGTAGTCACTTAACGATTTGAGTACTGCAGGGAGGAGTGCAGGGTTTTGTTCTCAATTTAACCTAGGGAAGATAAAATTGAATTTGTTATGTGATTGGGTTGCTACACTGTATGCATAGTTATGGAGCACGCCAGTGAGAGAACTATGTCTGTATATCCAGAGGTGTAAAAACAGACACTGCTGGTTGGCTCTACCAGAGAAGACCTCCACCTGAAATGGACATTTATGAAAAATACAGCGGGCAAGTGGAAATACAGACACAAATTTCTTCTCATTTGGAAGTCAACAGATGTTTTATTGACTTCACTGAGTAAGTGCAAGACTAGTTGTGGAAAGTAACACAGTGTTACTTTTCACAAAGTAAGCAAGAAAGTGTCTTGCTTCTGTCTAGCAAGAAAAAGGAAAAATTGAAGTCCATGGGAGGTCAGTCATGTTGGGAACAGCCATCTAACCCAACCTCCTATTTTGAAGTAAGTTTTGTCACACTGGATCAGGTCAGCCATAGCACATTATAGTTATCTGTCCTTGTATGATACCCTTGGCAGACCAGTAGTTGTGATGGGAGAGAGACCCCATAGGAAAGTTTAATGCTAGAAGTATTTACACAGTGATGTTTGTTGCATGATTACAATAGAGAATAAATTGAGTTAGATTTCAATTATTTTGCTGTTAACCTTCATGTTATTGATAATTGCACAGTAGATAGGTGGGGACCTATACACATTTATTCTCATAAAAATATTTTCTTCCTCACATAGTAAGGTATGTAAAGTTTTTAATAAGGTCTGTTTAAAGAAGCACACTGACTTATATTCAAATTAACACTATTATTATGCAAATTTCCAACTAAAATTGCATTAGAATTTAATATTTATAGCAAAGATAAATATAAAATTTCATTAAATAAATAATAAAATTGTGTTATACTGTTCTCTGTAAGAGATTGTATTTGTAGATAAATTGAAATAGTTACTTAGCTTTCTTCACTAAAAATAATAAATTTATTTTTACTTTCCATGCAAGTTTTTTTTTTGTCATCAGTATTTATCATGTGTCGCTAACTAATCCTGTAAATAGAAAAACTGAGTACTTTCAGTAAAAAGGCCTTTTAATAACTGAGAACTTTCCTAAGGAATGTGCCACCAGTATTGCTCTTCTAGGTATGTATATATTTCATCTGTTATTTCATTTTTCCACAGGAAAAACACGTGAGTATGGTCCACATTGAATCACGAAAATCAAAGAGAAGGAATTCAGAGGTGGAAATTTTTGTGGACTGTGACTGCAGTAAGAAAGAATTTAACGAACTAATCCAGTTGCTCAAGTTTCAAACTAACATAGTATCTCTCAATCCACCAGAAAGCATCTGGACTGATGACGAAGGCAAGGATGTTTTTGTATTACTTGGTTTAGACACTGACAGATGCATTGCACAGGTATCTCCATGGTCTTACACTCCAGTACATTCAATTTGCATTCTGTCTCCTACAGATCTCGATTGTGTCCCTTGGTTCCCCAGGAAGATCTCTGAGTTAGACAAATGCTCTCAGAGAGTTTTGATGTATGGATCTGAGCTCGATGCTGATCACCCCGTAAGTGTAACACAAAATTGTCCTGTAGATGGTTTGTCAGGTTATTTGACAGTCAAATAAAAAGCCCACTGACTGCTGATTGTTTTCAGAAGATGAGGACTGGTTTCTCTTTTGTAGTTTCTGTGAATTCATTGTCCTTTTCTGTAGAAATATACACAAAATTCAGGTCTTCCACAAAACTTATGCATTGTTTAGCAAGTATACACTCGTTTGTACTGCTTGCATTTAAAAAAAAAAGGTTTAATTGGTTGATAGGTTTTAAAGTTTAGAGTTTAGATCAATATGACCTTCAGTTCTTCTAGAAATAGCTCTCGGGTAAGAATTGCTATTGTCAATGGGTGTCAGAGAAGAAAGAAATATGGAGGAATTATTTGGCACTCAGGGGTAATTACAAGATAAAACAGAGAAACGTTCCTGTTTTTGATGATTGCAGGAGACAGGAAGGTGTCTCTCGTTGATTCCTGACTCTGGTGGCAGGAGACAAACCTGCATGCACAAGTTGTATCTGTAGTAGTGTCAAGTGTTCAATGCAAAAGACAGAAAAAAGGAGTTTGTTATTGTTTTATTTCTTTTGGCTAATGGCTATAAATGCTTAACCTCTGAGTCTTTAGATGGCAGATGATTACAAGCATTTGTGTTAAAATATTTTCCCTTTCTATAAATCCAAGTTTCTACCTCTGGATGGCTTGACTGAAAGGTACTGGTGGTAGATAGCTACATTAGTTCCTAAAATAGACTGAATTAAACTGATATTGTCAGAAATTTCCAGCTGAAAGGAAGGAGGCAGTGAACTATGATATCTGACCATAGGACTGTCTTGTAATTGAATCAGATTAAACTCTGGCTGTAGATGGTAGTTTCCTTTATTTTTTTTGTGCTGTGGTGGAAGCTCAGGCACAGATTCTCACCCCTGTGCACACAAGCCAAATGGACACCATCACGAAGCTCCGTGGTAGCCCCACTGTCTCTGGTGTCATCTGCGCACATACCGGCCACAGTCATCATCATCATCATCGTCATCACCTTGCTTGGTTCTCAGCCTCCTGTATGATGTGGGACCCCTTCCCATACTGAAGGCCCATAGTGAGGGAGCACATTCCTGAATGCTGGTTTCTGCCGTGTACTTTTTGACGACAAACTAGGATTTAATTCACATTTTCTCTGAAAGGAAAAGCCTGTTGATTATTTTCAACCATTTACTCTAATTTGGTTCAAACAGAGGTTGTAGAGACAGTTCATTCCAGCTTTGAGTTTATGGCTGTGACAGGCCATTAGATGCTGGTTTATGTTCTGAGCTGGTACCTTCATTAAATACTTGAGTGCTCTGCTGAAAATTTGCCTTCAGTTTTACAGAAAAAAATTGCATTATATGAATATAGATTTTACATTTGGTAGGACTCTTAAGAAAACAATTTACACACCATTTGTTAGCCTATGCACTCTGCTAGATGTTAGAAATGGGGTAAGAACCCTTAAATCTGTGACTGGACTTTGAAAGGCACTCTGGGTGCCTGCCCTGTTCCTTAGCAGCAGCATGTATGTGCCAGAGAACCAAAGAGATTTATTCTGTTACAGAACCTGCAGCACCATTTCAGCTGCTTTGCCTTAACCCACTCCATAATTATTCCAGTCTCAATTTCATTCATTACATTTGGCAGGATTTTAAGTCCCCTGTGCTGTCTTCCATCACTTTCCAGGTCTCTTGAATGGTCTTCAGCTGAGTAACTCAACATTTACCTCAAAAGGTATAAAGAAGACAAGGAGGCTCCCCCAGGTGACAGCAAATTTTGCCAGTCAAAGAAGCTTTTCTGTGTAGGAGTGGAGGTTTGAAGGCTTTCTGTAGTCCTGTGAAATCCTCCCATACTCTGCCCCAGCTTTAGTTATGGGGCAGTAGAATGTCTTCTGAGTTTTATGGAAGTTCATACAAGTATTTAAAATTGAGCAATGTTACTTTTTCATTTGTTTCAGTGTTTTGCATTGGTCTATGTGAGCAGTAAGGAAAAAAGACATTTTAATTTTCAGCTTTGACTGGGGGAAACTTAAATGCACTCTCTGGGCTACTAACTGGGTAACTTAGATAACTCTTTACCCTTTATCTTCAAGAGGTTGGCAGTTCTACTTTGAAAATAGTTTACTCTTCTTGTAGTCCAAACCTGAAGTGTTTTTATATTTTATAGATACAGAAGAGGTCTTGTTCTAATTTTGCATAGCTCAAAGAGCTGTAACTGGCCAGCATGTATGTGTTATACAACTAATTTGCTCTTAATATGGAAAAGGCGTGAGCCTACTGTAGCCCATGAGGTAGAACCCTTCCTTTGTTACTCAAACTGCTGCTGGAGGCTGATGGTTCAGTTCCTAATGTGTTAAGATGGCAACTGCTGAAATAAGAATCTTCAAAATGAGTTGCATATGATCTTTAGATGCTGGATTCTAGTGAAGAAAGGTGTATTAAGAATAGGTAGATTACTGTGCTCTGTACCTGTGTGTAGATCTCAGTTCAGATCAAGGAAAACATGAGTGAAATAAAATGATAGGAAAAAAAGTTTCCCTTTTCAACATCTTGGATGAATGACTGTACCTATGCACAAAATTCACTTGAAAGGACTCCTGTGGAACTCTGAAGAATAAAAAGAAAGAAAAAAATCCTTACTTTCTCTTGCAGTTTAGTAGACAGTGTTAATCAAAATACAATGCAACTAAGTGCTAAATAAACACTTCAATGATTTATTTTACAAATCTTACAGCTAATTTTATGTCCTTATTATAAATTACTCTCTTCTTACTTGCTTAAGGGTTTTAAAGACAATGTCTATCGACAGAGAAGAAAGTACTTTGTGGATGTTGCCATGAGCTATAAATAGTAAGTACTAGCATAATTCTTCCCTGTGCTGCTGACTAGTTCAAATTCATGCTCTACTTAATTCTGTAGGATGAAGTTTAACAGTAGACAAAGTCATCCTTTAAATTTGTCTAGTTTAGTGTAGGCTATAAATTACAAACCTGATGCTTGGAATCCCATTACATTTTTGTTATAGCTACAGGCAAGTAAAGCATTTGAAAGGCAAGCACTTTCTCTTTTAACATTTCATTAAATGCTAAGATCTGCTTAAACTTTTAGGAAATATTTTACAGATATTTGCATGTCTTACTGACAAACTGATGCACTGCTGAATCACACGTATCTAGCGTCCCTACATAGTTGGAAGAGCTCACTAAACCCCAAAATTTTGATGCACGTACTGTACTGGGCTGAGGCCAATTGCATGAGGTTCAACAAACCAGCTGCCAGGTCCTACATTTGGGTCTCAACCACCCGCAGTGCTGCAGGCTGGGAGAAAATCAGCTGGAAAGCTGCTCGGTGGAAAAGGATCTGGAGGTGTGGTCTGCAGCATCTGGCCGTGAGCCAGTGTGTACCCAGGTGACCAAGAAAGCCAACGGAATCCTGGCCTTTATCAAAAATAGAGTGTCCAGCAAGACCAGAGCAGTGATTTTCCCCATATACTCAGCACTGGCCACACCTCGAATCCTGTGTAAAAAGGACACTAGGGTGCTGGAGCGTGTCCAGAGAATGGCAGTAGAGCTGGTGAAGAGGCTGGAACTCAAGTCTGATGAGGAGTGGTTGAGGGAGCTGGGGGTGTTTTAGCCTGGAGAAAAGGAGGCTCAGGGAAGACCTTATCACTCTCTACAACTGCCTGCAAGGAGGTTGTGTGAGATGGGGGTTGGCCTCTTCTCCCAGATAACAAGTGACAGGATGAGAGAAAATGACATCGAGCTGCACAAGAGTTTAGACCAGATACTAGGAAACTTTTTTATTGAAAGGGTGGTTGGGCATTGGAGTAGGCTGCCCAGGGAAGTGGTGGGATCACTACCCCTGGTAGTCTTCAAAAGGTGTTTGGATGCAGCACTTTGAGACCAGGTTTAGTGGTGAACATAGTAGTGCCGGGCTAACAGTTGGATTTGGTAATCTTAGAGGTGTTTTCCAACTTTAACAATTGTATAATTCTACTGGATGCTGCAAAATGCCATTTATTGGTTTTGCCATTACAGTTCTAAATTTCTTAGAATTTAGTACAGTTCTATGAAGTTAGAGAAGCTGGTGGCTGTGCACAAGTACACTACAAGTGTTTTCTCATTCTGATTTTTTTTTCTTCCCTATTTTAAGTTAGTATTTCAATTTGCTACAGTCCCTGGAAGTTAGGAAACTTGCTGTTCTACCTACAAACACCTACTGTGTTGCAATTTTCTTGTCACAGAAGCACTCAACTTGTTCTAATCCTACTCTAGGTTTGATTTGCAACAGGTTTAAGTCCTCATTCTCAAGGGAAAGAACATATTAATTTCATGTTCTTTTCAATTTTCTTCTCTACACTTCTTCAGGTTTTTCATTTTTTCTCCTTTGAGATTTCTACCTATGTGGTTTAAGAATATGAAATGTGCAATTTCTTTTTTCACTTATAGGAGGCACATCCTGTCAGGAATCAAGTCAAAACTGAATTTTTGAAGGTTTTCCAGTATGAGGCTATATTATACAGCCTGCTGAAGGCTGGGGGGACAGGATTAACTTCGCTTTGTGACCATATAATTCTGATTACATTTTTCCTTTAATTTTGAC
This sequence comes from Bombycilla garrulus, assembly GCA_013400315.1. Classification (NCBI taxonomy): domain Eukaryota; kingdom Metazoa; phylum Chordata; class Aves; order Passeriformes; family Bombycillidae; genus Bombycilla; species Bombycilla garrulus. The sequence continues at coordinate 70,647 of VXBU01013904.1, read as the reverse complement.
CTATGCCAGTCATTAAGCTATTACTAGTCTTACACATGTGTAGGTGCTAGTGTTCCTTCACCTTTCTTTCTGCCCACAGTGGTATTTGTTTAGATGGGTGCTCATGACATCCACCCAGCACACTGAGCTGCTTCGTGCTGGGGCAGGCGTTTATTAGTAGATAAGCTTTCTAGGCTGCCCAGGTAGGCGCTGAGCTTAGCCAGCTTTCAAATGTAAACCGGGATAGCTTTTTTGTTAGAATGTTTGTTTAAAGCTGATTGATGTATTATCTTTCTTTTAGTCTAATGGTTCTAGGGAAGTTAGTGCTTCTTGCCTAGCATTTAGTGCAGTGTGAAATGTCAAGTGGATACCTGTGGATGAGAGCAGGCTGTGTGCTCTTAGGCTCTTTCAGTAAGTGGGATAGTTCTCCATTTATCCATGATGGTAGCACTTGTACTGTGAATTTCACAGCTCCTAACTTGCTGCAAAGATCTTCCTTTCCTCTTCCTCTCAGCTGCCTAAGTGCTGGAAAGGTGATGCAGCTGGCTTAGTAAGCAGTAGTTGGTCTTTTGCTTCAAAGTATGGTGTTTTTTTTCCACCCTGAAACCAGAAGAGAAACACCTTTTTGCAAAAAAAATGAAGTAATCCTACATATTTCGAGAAAATAAAGCAAATTAAGGAAAGGAAAACCTTTTCCTTTAGATTTTGAAGGCTTAAGAAGATTTTTGCAGGCATTACAAAATTTACACAATCCAAAAGAGGTTATTTGAGGACCAGATCTTGTACTTCAGCTAAGCTGCCCAGATGTACTCCTTCAATCCACTCATCTTTTCGAACCTTTAAAAGATTTTAAACTTATCCTGTTATTATAAGCAGAAAGAAAAGAAGAGACTTCAAATACTCTTAGCCAAGGACCAGAAAAATTGGGAGACCAGTGCTTAGTTATCTAACTAAGTTATCTAACAGTTATCTAATGTGTCAAATTGTCATTCATACTTCAGGTCTCCCGCACTGGTTATCCGTACCCCAGGGATATGCTGTATCTACTGGTGTGAACAGTCTGTCTGCCTCTGGGTATCCATGGAGAGAGAACCCAAGGAGACACCCCCAGTAGCCTGCTGCAGCACAGCCCTGGCCATGCTGAGGAAAGGCAAAGCTCAGGGAAAGCTGTGCTGCTATGGCTGGGCTGTTTCTGCTACCCATGCTGTGGAGCTGCGAGTTATTATAGGGGTCTTGACACTGCATCACAGCCTCATCACATTCTCTTCTATTGTATAACAACTATTTACCTATTTCTACAAAAAGCACAGCTCTTTTACAAGGGCTGCTCTCCTTGGGGATAAACATCTCAGTGTCTTCCAGGCAAGTGACCTTCCTAATCACTTACTGAGGCTTGATGTGTTTCTGCTTCTCATTTTCCATTGTAAAAACACCAACAATCCACATTTATTTCCTTAAAAAACCCCAGAGATTCGTCTGCAAGGAATTGACTCCACAAAAAGTTGAGTTGAAAATCCCAGATCAGCACTTCCTTTATGAATTGCTACTGTTCTATAATGGTAGATGCTTTACTTTGCTTGAACATAAAGTGATGTTTGTAATTAAGAGAGAGAGAAAAAAAACATTACAAAGTGAGCATGGAGGAGCAGGTATTTGCTGCAGCTGGCTGTTAAAGGAAAAGGCATGTTAATAGAGCACAGCAGTGAAGCAGCTGTATGAAATAAATGGACCAAAAAGGCCATAAAAAAAACATATTCCCCCCTCCTTCATTTAGCTTCTATCCTAAAGATAGTGAAAAGTGTTAATTTTGCTAATTAGTCCTTTGAGACTGATTAGGGTTTAGAAAAGGTTTGAGAAAATTAAATCTGTAGGAAACATAAGATATTTAAGAGGGAATTAATAATATGAGTTGATAGCTCATGACCATGGCTAAATGGAAAGACCCTATTTTAATAAGGAGAAATAAAAATTCGGATTAGGTTAGCTTGTAGAGTCATCTTAACCACAAGGAAACTGGCTATGCAGATTGGCCATTTCCATGATTTATTGAAATGTTTGAGTGCAAGGTAGGTCTTGCATGTTGAAATAAGAAGGTAAGAAATATGAAGTTTGCAGAGCTGAGAGGAAAACACATAGATCCTTCCAAGTCTGGCTGCCTTGATTCTCTCTATAAAGAAAACAGTATCATGATCAGCTGGAAATAAGATCAGCTCTCCTAGGCATAAGCCTATTAAGGAATTAATGTTCAGTGAACCTTACTTCAGTACTAATGAATTAATTGAAACAATAACTAAATTATAAACCTTTTAGTGAGCAGTGAGCAAGCTTCAGATCCTTGATTGTGTTTATGCCTTTCCAGTGCAGGCTAAATAGAAACGTGAGCTTTTCCACTGGTAAAACATATCTCCTTGATGTGCCAGTGCTGACCTGTACTGGTAGAATCCATAGAGGAGGACAGGCCTGAGGAGAAGGGGTGAGGCTGGGTATTCCAGCAAACACAAGTGCATGGAGAAGCAGCCTATCCTCTATCTGTCATGTACAGTACAATTCATAATAGCTGTGCTATGCTTTCCATGAGCTGGCAGGCAGCTTAAGGCTGATGAAGTGTTAAGGGGGAAGACAGACACTAGACCTGAAGGACTGTCTCCCACTGCAGGATGGGCACAAACCCAGTGCAGCTTCTGTGGATGAGAAGTACTTCGCTAAATGTGTTGCAACTCTTGTCATGTCCGCAAAAATGCCTGACAGGGAACTAGTGCATGTGTTGTGTATTCAGCAGTCCCTACCAAGAAGAAGCATCTCATACAAAGTTGCCTTTGACTGACAGATAACTGCCACAGATCAAAATCCTTTGATATCATGAAAGGCAAGGGGATTAAATAGTAAGATTTCAATAAAGATGAAGGGACAACCACAATGAATGTAGGGCAGATGATCCTCTCTTGTGCATGTAGGGACTCCATAGCAGCAATCAAATGTGACATGAGGGCTTATTCGTTGTTACCTCATGCCATGGAGACAGGATTATGAATTGAGCAACAGCCACCAGCAAAAGCCCAGCACTGCGGTTCTTGTGCTGCAGTGGAAGTGCCTGTGCCCAATATGCCTGTTCTGCTGCTGTCTGTAGTACTGGGGAAGCTGCAGCACTGGGCTGGGAGGGCCCACACTGCCAGCCCTGTAGCAGGAGAGTGAGAGATAAGGACTGATGGAGCAGAGGAGGATGCTTGAATCCCTTTGCCAATCTGTACGTCATTACAGTGCAGCAGAAGATGCCAGAGGAGAAGGCAGATTGCAGAGATTACATATTCTAGATTGTGAATGTTAAATCCAGAGGAACAATATAACATTTCTACGGAGAATTAATGACATGAGACGATGGCCCATGACCATGTCATGGGAAATTCCTTACCGCTAAATACAAGGCAGTGCAAGCTGGAAAGAGCTCTTTGCAATGTTCACACTGCCAGTCAGTTTTGAATTAACTGTAACTACTTAAGGCAAATCTTGAATGTCAGAAACAGACTTGCAGGTATCCTGGAAGGCTCCTGCTTTCCAATGTCTGTACATCTGTGCAAGTGGGAGTGGTCAGAGGAACAGGGCAGAATTAAAACAAAAGGAAAGATGAATTTAAAAGCTTAGCTTCCTCTAGGCTGGGCTGCTGGCTCTGAGATCAGCTTCCTCATAATGTAGTCCTGCATGAACTCAGGATTCCAAACATATCTGCACATGTAAGCATCTGTCTAAGCAATAAATACACATTTTTTAATTGGATCCATACATTTCCAAGCAACTATGTAATTGTGTAATCTTCACCCAGCATTTGATGCTGTGTGAATAGCATGTATTTTAAAGAATGGATAGAGAATACAGTCTGCTGAAGGTCTGACTCAATCTACATGTTAAAGTGAATCAGGATCTTTGGCCTCCCACTCGCAAAGGTACCAGTGGCAGGAAGTGGAGAAATATTAATCTGGTATAGGAATATGGTATATAAGAAATCCATCTTTCTACTATGATATGTACAACGATTAAGAAGTAATTGCTTAGTAAGAAACACAGTTCTTGAGGAAAGGATAGAATATGTACATCATAGCATCAAGACATAATTCTAAGAGAGATGCATCAAGATGTCAAATAGTTTAAATAGTCTCATTGCCTTTATTTAATTAATACTTTTAATGGAAATGTTGCTATCTACATTCTGTCTACATTCTGGTTGTGTTCAGATGTATTTTGTAATTTTTTTTCCAATAGTGGTCAACCCATTCCCAGAGTGGAGTACACAGCTGAAGAAGTTAAAACTTGGGGGGTGATATTTAGGGAACTCAGTAAACTCTATCCCACTCATGCTTGTCGTGAATATTTAAAAAACTTCCCTCTGCTGAGCAAGCACTGTGGATACAGAGAAGATAATGTGCCTCAGTTGGAAGATGTTTCTATTTTTCTTAAAGGTAAGGTTACTACTTGGTTTATCAATAGATATGGTTCCATGAAAAACCTCTTTTTTGTTAGTATGGAGTACAAAGCACGCTGAATAAAAAGACTCACAGCATTTTCAGTGGCCTTCAGTTTAGCCTGAAGTATCATTCTAGTTTTGGTGTTCTCTGTGGCAGAGAGTTTTTTGAGTCTAGACAGTTTTATGTAGATATTTGCAAGTATGAAATGGAGAGAAATGAATCAGCTGGACATGTAAAGCGTGATGTTATCTTGTACAGGGAGAAAATCCTTCAGTATGGTGAAAAAGAAAAGCTGAGTTAGTGCTGCTCCCTCATTGCCACAGATGGTAACTGATAACTGCACTGGGCATCCCCCAAATATTCAGGCAGGAAGAAGAGAGACCCAAATGCCAAGATACCTGAATTTAAAGAGGAGAGCAGGTTTGGCACACTCTTGTGTAGCCTGATGAATATGGGGCTTTCCTTAGTGCTCAACACCAATGAAGGTAGTCCTTATATTTGTATGTTGAAAAAGATATGTTGGACATCGTAGGGGATGTGGTGCTTCTCTTTCATTTTATTTTTTAAAGGATTAGTATATTACATATTTAAGTTTGAAAATAAATTCTTATTTTTAATTTGTAATGGAAATGTATCCCATATGGACAGTGTGGCAGATATGGAGCTGGATTTTTTAGCTCTAGAGGAAAAGCTGCCAGAGAGTTACTTTAAGAATTTAATTTCTTCTCAAAGGTCACTTCAGATATATGCATTTTTTTCTTAAACCTCTTACTCAGTAACTAAAATATTATAAAGGTTGGCATTTAAAAAAAAGACCTGCAACTTATCTTTGCTGGTAAGAGAATAATTAGCAAAGCATTTTATCCAAATATTTATATGGACAAGCTAAAGGAAATACAGAATTTATAATAACAAGCTTACTTTCCTCAGCCTGTGCGTCATCCATAATTCTCGTTTGTGAAAACCTGCATTTCCTAATAGCTGACTCATCATTCTTTGAATTTGATTGTGTTCTTCTGGGCCTCTCATGTATTGTGTTATGGTCACTGATGGTGCCAAATGTTATGGTCACTAATAATGCCAAATTTTACAGATTTTTTTCTCACTAGCTAGAAATTCAAAATCTCACACTTCTTTCAGAAATGTATTTTCAGACTACATAGAGCAGGTAGTAATTTTTCTGTTACAGAAAAATTTGAAACATTGTCCAGTAAAACCTTTGAAAGAATAAAGAATTAATTTTTGAGAGAAACATGCTTTTAGAAGTCACTGAGTCTGAAACTATTTCACTTTGGGACTAACCTGAAAAATGAACACTGTTAAAGGTTTCAATGAGGACCTCAATTATAAAAATCAGTATTTTATTGACACAAACAGTATTTTGTCTTTAAAATAAGGACAGATGTGCTTTAATCCTATTCTGTTCTGTTAGTTTTTTAATGTATTTTGCGTATTTTCCAATATGAAAACTTCTCTCCATTTGGTACTGGATATAAAAATTTTAAGAACATCACTTACAGTACCTTAGCATTTTTTTTTGTAGACAAAGATATTCAGACCAAATTTGAAATACCTCAAGCTGTTTTCATTATACATATGCTAGCAATGCAAAATACTTCAAAGTACTACATAATAATTGAAAATGGTGGGTAGTGATTGTCAAGATACTTTGTGTCATGCTTCTGCTAGAATAATTAACAACAGATCTGTCAACATAAAGTGATATAGGGATCTGTGTAAAGTGGTATTTCATTATCTTTTTCACTTCAGAAAGGTCTGGCTTCACAGTGAGACCAGTTGCTGGATACTTGTCTCCCCGTGACTTTTTAGCTGGCTTAGCCTACAGAGTCTTTCACTGCACTCAGTACATACGGCATGGTTCGGATCCCCTCTACACGCCAGAACCGTAAGTTGCTGCCTTTGCTTTACTACTGAAAAATTATGCTCAGCAGTTTCTTAAATGAACCAGTTAAATTTAACAAAATTGAAAAGGGAACCTTTCTACGAAATGTGAAATTCTTACACTGTTGATGACAAAATCCTTCAAATTGGCAAGAGAGAATTTATTTCAAAGACTTTTTTTGTTGACTTTTTACAAGGGTCTTAAATAACTGGGTTATTTATATAGTGGGTCAGAAATACTATTTAAATTATATTTCAGTGGAAAATTGAGTTTTCACCTAAAATTTTTGAAAAAGCATCTACAATTTTATTTTCTGCTGGACAAAACTAGAAAGAAGTTCTAGAAAAACACCCCCCTGAATATCTTGAAAAAAATCCTGCTTTAAGAATTTTAATTTGATCTTCTGTGTTCCCATTTTTATTTTTTTGGACCAGGTTGCACAGCTGAACTTCATTTCTCTCCTATAGCACAACACAAGCAAGACATGGGGCACTATTCTCTTACCAAGAGAGAATATTAGATATGAAGCCTGTTACAGGGAAATTATGACAGAAATGAGAAACAATTTAATTACGACTTCTATGGGACAGCGTTGCAGCTTTTCCAAAACAGAATATTGCACGTTGGTATGAAATATTTTGGCATATGGTCTTTTGATGAAAAGTGGGGAAAAAGAAGATCAAAGGGATTCTAGTTCTTGTGTTGTGTTATATATGTTATATTCTGCACAGTAATAACAGAACAGTACATGTCATTTAGATAATATGGATGTAGTTTTACCAAAGGTATCTGCTGATCTTGTAACCACAGGAATGACATTTTTGCAGTGAATCATCAGGCAGTTAGCTTGAAATTGTAGCTGTGGTTTAATCAGCTTGGACTACTTGAGTGTGTTTGATTTTTTTCCAAATTTACACAAAGGATTCACACCTCTATATTCAGCTCTAGTCCTGTAAACATTTGGACTCATGCCTAAGTTTGATTTCTTGAATTGATTGCCAAAACCATGGAGTAATATTTTTGAATATAAAAGGTTTAATGGCACGGCATACTAAGCTGTATCTAAAAATGTGGTAGGTTTATTTTGGCAGGAGGCACCAGGTGGTGCTGTTAGACACTTATCTGCCTTTTTCCTCAGCATCTGAACTGGGCAAAGTGATAGCTGAAATGCTCTGAGTCTAGCTTTGTGTGCGTGTTTCTTTTAGAAAGGAGGAGGTGATCCCTGAAGGAATTCAGTCACTTTTATAACCTCTGTAATTAGAACTTAAATCTCTTATATTTGTAGACAAATTGATAGAATGGAAAATCTTGAAAGAAGGGCTTGGATGGAAGGAAGGGCTGAACTTCTGGTCTATTTAAAAATATCTGTAGATATTAAAAAAAAAAAAAAAAAAAAAAGATACAGGAGAAGTACCAGGCTTTGCCTCAATGATTTCCTCTCCTGTGGGAAGGCAGTATTTCAGGCTGCAGCATGTATCAGTATTCAGCAAAAGAATAATGATGTTTATTAACTTAGTACAAACTAGAAGAACATTTTCATCTACTGATAAGAGATTTAGGTACGTAACATCAACAGGATAAAGGCAATAACATCTTCCAGGAAGCATTTCAGTGGGTCTGTGCTTTTCCTGATGTTCTCTGGTTCATTGATTCGTGTATTTGAGACCCCAGCAGTTTTCAGGATGCTGCTTACATTCAGAATTACTCAGTGGATCATAGCTGATCCTTAGCAGTAATGGCAGCTGCTTTTTTCATAACCTTTCTGGTTGTGCTGTCTGGAAAATCACTGAGTAATAATAACAGTTGAGTTAGAATGAAGGTTTTTATTCCTTATTTGAGCTGAACTTAAAAATATAGGTTATGGTCCTAACACCTCTAAATATGGTGTTAAGGATTTAAGTTGCCATTTTCTAATGATGTTATACCTTCTTCTTGCAGACCTATTGGTTCACATTTATTATGTGTACTGACTATCTGGAACTTCACAGGAAAATTTTGAAGGTCCCTTTTAAAATGTGTTTAGGTTTTTTTCCATAATATAGAACACACAGTAAGTGTTACTAGAAGTGTGGAGTAAAAGCCTGGTGCTTTTTTAAATCAGTGGCAAAACTAAATTGACTTGACTGGAGACAGCTCTTCATCTTCTGCAATAGATGCAATGCCCTGAGTTCTCCTGGTTGATAAATGGGGCCATAATGAGGTTTGCTGCAGATCCCTGGCTGATGAATGTTGCATTTAAATGATATAAACCTGGTAAAAAGGGTCCCTTTGGCTTCAGTGGGCTTTCCATCAGATTTAACACCTGAGCTACAGAGCTAGATACAAATTAGAGAGTTCATTTGGTTTGATCTGTATCACTACCATATGCATTTTAAAACATATTTCTTCCTGATTTTAATTATGTTTCTACTACATTCACAGAGCTATGTAGATTTCTTCTGCTTTACTAACTAATTTACTCCAAGAAAAATCTTTGCTGTGAAAAGCGCATTACAAAAATCTTATTTTCTCTGAGCAATGTGTGTGAATAAATTAAGAGAACTTAATTATTTTCAGAATAAGACAAAAGAATCAAGTCTTGGTAGTTAAGCGAAGAATTATATTGTTTAGACTATCTATAAAGGGCCAGACTGGCAGAGAAGTCTAAAAGACTCCAATGACAATCCCAAACATTGGTTCATGTTTCTGCCTGAAAGATGTTGCGAGTTTGGGTTTTTTTTTTGTTCATATGCTTTTTGCTTTAAGCTCCCCTCTTTGTAACTGCACATTCAAAATATTACTTTGCATAGCTTTAATGGAAGAATCTATGTAAGCTAAAGGCATGAGAGAAATATCTTCTGCCTCCTCATTCTTTCCTGCTTGCCAAGAGAGACAAGTTAATGGGACTAGACTTTGTCTCTTCTCATTTTGTCTGCAAGGGTAGACATAACAAAGGCCATGTGTCCCAGTGAAGAACTGGGAATAAAAAATCTTCGCTTATTTGTTTCTGGGGGTTGTGACTTCAGCACAGGAAAATAGAGATGTAGGCACTCATTCAGGTGTCAGTAGTAGTAGAAGCCTGCCTGCAGATGAGTGCGCTTACCCGGAGCCAGGAACCTGGAGCCAGTTTCATTGTTTGCTTCTGCTTGAACTACTGATACAAAGCTAAATATATCCGGACTGATGGAGTGCAGCACAGGTACTCAGCAATTAGTGTTGGTTTGCCCGCTGGAGGTAAGAACTGGTGCACTGGGCTTCCAGAGAACCGGCGTTGCGTCCCATTTTTATGTTAGAAGTTGATGGTTGGAGAAATCAGGTTCCTGCAGTGAATTGCTTGGTACTGGAAAGTGGTGTGTCTGTCAGACTGCAAACTACATATCCCAACTGTCCTTTGCATTGTTAGTGAGCTAAATCTTGCAGAAGATAGAAGAAATTGTTGTGATGGGAGCTGAATTAATTAAAGAAGGGTTTTTAGCTTTGATGATTATCTAGTCAAGTAATGCAAACCACCTCCTGAACAAAGAAATGGAGGCATGCAGAACTAACCAATTTTTCCAGTCTGAGTTCCAATGAGAAAGGGACTACCATCTAGACCATGGGCCTTGTTGAATGAATTGCTCACATGTGAAGTTGGGTCAAACATGTCAAAAACAACTGCAGAGTGGTGCTTGCCTCACCAAAAACTGTGACTGTAACATGAGCAAAAGTTGCTCTGCATCTTTCAGTGAGACTATTTGGACAGAGAAGGAAGACGTGTATGTGTCCCTCCAGTATTGAAACTGTATTTTATACACTTTTGGTGAGGCAAACTAGGAATACAAAAAAATTTAATCTTCATTTGTATATTCAGAAAAGTCTGTTGACTACTATGTACCTGTACATTATTGGTTCAGACTTCTTGGTGAGGATACTGAGTAAGAAGACTTTAAATTATACAGAGGGTTGTTTTTCTGTTCATGATTAATCTGAAATGTCATGTTCTGTGACTTTTCAAACAAAAATAGTTTGTAAAAGAAAAATCAGATGATTTTGGGTAGAAGGAAGAAAACTTGATGTTTTCTCCCTGCCTTTAAAACATTTGTTTACAGCTTAAGATAAAAAAAAAATAAAGTATTTGAAGAGACTAAAGCAAAGGAAATGTCAGATTGGATTTTTAAAGTGAACTTTACTACCAGGTCCATTATTTCCTGCGAACAAATGCAGCAAAACTTTCAGAATTGTTTGAAAGCTTTTGTAGATGATGCATGTGCACTTCCGTTAGCTATTTTTTGTACACTTATGCCTGCACTTTGTCATGACTAACAATTCACTTACAGATGTGAACAGCTGTTCTTTTTGAAATCATTTGGATTCTCTGCTTTTTCTGAAATTTGCTTGCTGAAAAGTAGACTGCACAACAAAGTACCCAGTAATTGCAGTAGGATCTCATGACTAAATGAGAAATTAGGCACACAGAAACCTCTGCAAATTTTGCCCCGTATTTTTGGGGGCAAGCGGCAAAATGTTTGATACGGAGTGCTACCCAGGTACAGAAAGAGGAATGGACAAGAGGAAGAGGGAATGTGCTGAACTTTAATTTATGTGGAGAGAAAAGTTGAAAACTGTTCTTCTGGGACATCTGGCTTTCCTCTAGGCAATTCAGTCTTCATGTCAAGTCTGAAAGATTGTAGTGATCAGGCTCTTCCAGTCAATCTGGAAATGATGAGCAAATCACAGAACAGCTGGGGTTAAATGATGCATAACATATTTAACAGAAGCAAATGTGTGTGTTTCTACCTATGCATTGAAAACATATAGACAGGGAAGAACTACACTGTAAAAACCATGTTTCATTGTAAGACTTCTAAGGTAGGGGTCAGACCTGTGTAAAATGGCTTATGTTAAATTAATTATGGAATTATTATGGTATTAATTTCCGTAATGACTCTTTTTTCATTTCCATTCCCTTAGGGATACATGCCATGAACTCTTGGGACACGTGCCTCTACTTGCTGATCCCAAATTTGCACAGTTTTCGCAAGAGATAGGACTTGCTTCACTGGGAGCATCTGATGAAGATGTTCAGAAATTAGCCACTGTGAGTCAAAATCTTTTTGTGATTTGCTCTCTCATGTCTCCTTCTTTTTAGCTGATGAACTGATATGCATTGTCTTATTAGAGCTGACTACAATTTCAGGTTCCAGGTGACTGAGATGTGACAATCACAGAGCTTTAGGTGTTTTAACATTGCTTTTAAGAAGACCAAAGCTGATCACACTAAGTAATCAGTTTCAATTTTTATTTTCCATAATCACCAATTTTCAGAGCTAGCTAGGATGAATTTTGTCTGCTTTAAGGAGCTAGAAATGAGTAAGAAAGGTAAACTTGGAAAAAAAACAACATAAAACATTTTGATGCATGCCCTGATCTCCGGACTGTTAGGTCCTCCACATGTGGCTGCTTTGGCTCTTAGCACTGACATTTCTGTACTCACTGTTCAGTTTTGCAGCTCTTAATTGTATTCCACTGGGTGAGGGATTTTAGGATGACATTGCATCCTTGCCTGCTGCTCCCCTTGGAGAATAAGTAATTACTAAGCCAAGGCTGTGCAGCCTTGATCTAGACCTAGACCAAGTGCCTCAGCCAACAGCTGGGAGCTGATTCTCTATTGCATCAAGTGAGTCACAAGCCAGTAGACAGTGTGAGCTGTCTGTGTGTTAAAGCTGTTAGATGCTGCTGAGACTGGAGCCTTCATGGCCTTTGTGTGAGGGACCTTGTCAAGCTGTCATGACTCTCTGCCCCTGAGCACCTGTCAGCTCTGTTCTATTGCCATGTTCCAGTAACTGGGATACAACCCTTTGCATCATGACATAAATTAGTGACCACTGGTCTTTACCACTTGCTTGTTCAGTTGCTTAGACTTACTGTGGTGGATGCCTCAGTGAATCCTGTTAAAACTAACGTGGCAAAAATTTTAGGAACTATATTGGATTAAAAAACTCCATATTTATAAAGCTGCACATTTAAACATTTTATCTTCTGAAAAATTCTGTGAAATCAAGCAGAATTGGTTACTTTAAAATTTTAGCAGCATACTGCTGCTCTTCTACACAAGAAGTGCAGTGGAGATTTAAAGGCTTAGAAACAAGTGTTGGATGGGGAGTCAAATTAGGTTCAATTAAACTGCAGAAGTTTTGATGCACTGGCTTAGCAGAGGCTTAGAGTCCTATCTGCCAAAAAAACGTGTTTGTACTCCTTTGTTTGATTTGAATCCTGTTTGATTTGAATCTTCTGGCTCCTTCCGGAGGAAGCCACTAAATTTCATCAAACTGTCTTCACAACTTAGTTAGACAAGCTCCATGTCTTGCTGTCATGGGTTTTTGGCACTAGCCAAGTGCCAGTGTACCCACGAGAATATGTTCCCTCAATTTCTGCTGTGAGATAAGACTGAAAAAAAAAAAAAGAGCAGAGTAGATTTAAACTTAAGGTTTAAAGAAAAAAAATTATTAGCTAACTCTAAAGAAAAAAAACCCACAAAACAAACAAACAAACAAAAAAACCCCCAAAAACCAACCAACCAACCAACCAACCAAACAAAAAAACCAAAAAAAGAGAAAACCCCAAACCAAGAATCAGAATGAAACCTTCAAAAAAGTTCTACTCTCTCCACCAACTGTTCACTTTCCCACTGATAATATGAAGAGACAAAACTTAGGATTTGCAGTCAGTTTACAACCCCTGGAACAATATTTTCTCCATTCTTTAAGGGAGAGAAGAGTCTCTCTTGCATACCACAGAGGTTTTCCACAAGATACCATTTCTCTTGTGGCCACATACTTCAGAAACAGCCCACCCAGGCAGAAATTTGTCATTGTGAAGCTCCTCCCATGAGACAGCTCTCTCACAGCCGCTCATGAGCCCTATCAGCTTATTAGGGTACAGTTTAAGGATGCCTTTTCTAGTCCGAAACAAGAGTTCTCTTTATCTCAAGAAACAGAGGTCATCTTCTTGTCCTGGGGCAGAGGACATTATCTCCCTCTTTTGGCCTTCCTCTGTTGTAGTTTCTCCATTAGACCACTGCTACATCAGCAATCAGCTCACCATTATGACTAGAGCCTTGCATCCCCCTAAAAGCATTCTACATGTTACAGGAATATTTAGTCCATTTTCTCTGTGGCTTCACTAGAGAAGTCCTGCCCAACAAGGCAACTCCTTCAACCTTCCTTCCAACCTTGGATTCTTTTTTGTCTTCCGTGACATCAGGTCTCAGGTCATGTCTCTTATATTTCCTTCAGTCTGTTCCTCCTCACTCGAGCAGGATTCATGCTTTGGAAGGTTAATCAGGCCAGGAAAGAGTTAACATCTCACCCAGGACTTCTGCCAGCAGCTGCAGCTGTTACTGATGAAACCGCACCTCCTGCGCTGGAGGGCTGGGCCAAGTCCTCTCCCTAGCTCTCAGCTGCGTGCTAGGGGCTGATTCTTCTCATCCTCCCCCTCTGCCGAGACAGGCTCCCTCAGAAGGGCGCCCTGGCCAGGCCGCCATAGGCCGTGGGGGATGGAGGGGGGGAAACTGGGCTGGGGACAGCAGCATCCCCGTGCCTGTTCAACACCGGAAGGAAGAAGAGAGATTCCTGCGCAGTTTCGTCTTAAAATATGGATCCCACAGAGTCGTGTTCAACCTTTAATTGGTCTATTTCCTTGTCCTTAAAACTGGCCCACAATTGGTTTGTACCAGGCCCAGGGGAAGTTCTTAGAAAACTTTTTACTTCCTTGTGTGGTTACTTTCTGCTTACTAAATGCCAATCAAAGTAAAACCGGCAGGTTTCCTCATGGCCAACTCCTCTCCCGTGATTATGGGTGTGTTCCTTGTTTTTCTAATGGATATCTGTGGAGAAGAAACTGTTGCTTGTATGGAGGAATCATGAAAGTTGAGTGGGTATTTCCACATTTCCACATTGGGAGTGACTTAGTAGGAAACAGACCTACCTTGCCATAACATGCAGTCTCAGGAGAGAGACTAACTGGCTGTCCCTGTAAGTACTTTGAGAAAAATGGTATGCCCAAATATTTCACCCCAAAATAACCTTGGATGATATGGACCTGTTGCAGAGGACAATGTTGGTATTGGGCTGTTTGGGTAGAGATATTAATATAAAGTGACCTCTTAATATTATATAAATGCTTGTATTCATTCCCCTCACAGAAGTTTCCAGTTATGACTGACTGTGTAATCTGAACAATGAGCGCTCCTGAATCATAAAGTAAAAAATAAAAGAAGGCAGCTGAGTCACTTTCCCTTATCATACTAAGAATCTGATATCTGAGTCAAAGTTGATTTCTCCTCCCATGCTGGAAATAGCTCTTTCAGATGGAAGAGACACTTTGGGGAAAGTCTGGCAGCAAAATGAGGGCCTGTGCTCCCCTGGGGCAGATGCTTGACAAATACATAGATATTACTTGCCCTAAAATGTGCAGTGTAAACAGCCAGCTTGAGAGCAAGTAGAAAGAATACCTCTCAGTGATGAGGGTGAGGAGGGCAAGAAATTAATTCAGCTGGGCACCAAATGTCACCTGAGGTGCCATTGACTAACTTTTTCAGTGTTCAATCCCATTTCCATCATAGATAAAAAACAGACACAGCAAGCTAAGAAATGCCAGCCAAGAGCAGGTTCCAGTGAGGCAACTTCAAAGTAAACAGAGAAATGAATGGAGAGAGAGTATGCATATTAATGAGCTTGAATCAACATGCCCAAAGCAAGCTTGCCATTAGCCTGACCTGTTTCAAAAGATAGTGACATTAAGTGCTGAGCTACTACAGGGAGGACAATGGCATTAGGAAGAGAGGAAAACACCTCCTAGGAATTCAGAACAGAAAGAGAAGAATTATTACAGGTGCTTTCATAATCTTTTGCTTCATTCTGTTCTGAAAAAGACACTGTGTATTAGCTTTGATAGATCTATTCTTTGTGCCGTGCCCTGAGCTGCAAAGGAAATGGCTGATGTTTTTGTCCCTGCAGGGCTGACATACTGGATGTAGAGCAAGCTGGAGCCTGGTGCCTGGGCAGACTAGAAGTGTTTTGTAAATTGGAATTAGTCATGTTTATGCAACCCCATCGAGGGCAGGAATTAAATGGGAGAGCATTGCAGGGACCTTGGTGCTGGCCAGCTGGAGGGAGAATGGCTGCAGAGGAAGCTAGCTGAAAAGACAGTATGCAAGTTCCCTTCATCCTCTTGGGTTCTTGTAGTCAGATGGGGGAAAGAAGAAAGGAATTGCTTCTGCTTTGTCATGAGAGTTGAATACTGAAAGAGCCAAAAGACTGTCTTTACAGTGGTTTGTTGAGAGATTCCATTTTCATTTACAATCTTTTAGGAGAGTAAGAAAGAAGAAAGATACAAAAAAAAGGTGACAGAAGTTATGTTACTGAAACAGAGTGAAATATTTGCACCCTCCACTTCTTTTCATGGAGTGTGGTATAATGCAGTTACTGGTTGAGGAAATACAATAATGGCCATGCATATCTGGGTTCTAATTATTAGCATCATCGTTACTCATGTCTTGTCCTGTTCTGATTGATTTTCTAAACTACTTTTGAACTGATTTTTCAGCATGTCTGGTCTTTCTACTTTCACATAGCACAGAAAGAAAAAGAGCTGTCTTTTCTGCTTACCTATCAAACCATAAACTGTAGAGAGGACTTGACATGAGGTGTTTCAACTAATTTATATAGTATATCATTTACAACATTTAACAGCACATAACATAAGGTTTTGTCAGGAAAATTGTACTAAAAAATACATCTCAATGTACATTTCAGTGTTAACTTGTAATTTGTGGACTTGGGAGCTCTATTTGTAAAGCTGCAAGTTGATAGGCAGGAACCTGCCTGTCATGCTAATGGCAGAAATGACTCCTGACTCCTGCTAAGTTGTTTCAGTACAGCTCAGGTTGCCCCTTCAAAATGCAGTATGTATAGGATGTGTTTGTGTAGATGAAATTCAGTGGGTGGCAGTTCAGAAAAGGGGTTAGCAGAGTGTCTTTTTCATGCTGTTCATCACCAAATCTTTCCGCCCAAGAATTTGGTCATTAGGGTTTAATTAGTTTCACAGAGTTTTTTCCCAGTCATTACTCACTGGAAGTTATATTTAAACATTCAGTTCTTTAGAGCTGTAAAACTTTCACCTTTTCATCTTTCTTGATAATATTTGTCCTTTAATTTTAACAGCTTGGGACAGTACAAATCAAGAAATTTATTTAGTTCTGGCTGTCCTTTAAGTGGAAAACTACAAAAATTACTTCTGAATTTGAAGGAATTATCTGCGATGAGATCTCCTAAATGCATTTCAGACTTGTTATGAATCTAAAAGTTTTACCTTCCCGGATGGTGGCTGAGGCCAATAGTTCATTTCTAAAGCTAACTTCAATTAATCTGTGTATGTATCACAAAGAAAATATTTTAGAATTATATACTGAGTTAAAAACAGCATTCAGAACTGCCTCTCTCTGGATTGTGGTAATTCTTGTGACTTTACTTGCCTGTCTTTCCTCAGAATCTACATTTTCCAGTGTTGTTGACATCTTTCTAGTCCTTTTCCCACGCTGAAGATCTGCCCCATAATTCAGGACAGTTCTCCATTGTGTTTGCTGAGGAGATAACCAGAATGGAAGAAATGGGAGCATTTTGTATAAAGCCTGAGTAGCATTTGCTGACTTAGGGAAGACTCAGTGTTTGTAGTCTCACTAGACAGAACAGCCTCTCATCTTCACAAATAACAGATTAGATTTCCCATAGGGGCTATTTAGTACTGCTAGGCTGTAAATACAGTTGGTAAAGTGGCTTACTGACAGTGGAAGACAGGAAGAAACTCCATGGATGAGCAAATGGAGCTGAGAAGAAAATCTGAGATTTCTAACATACCCACTGAACACCTAAAAAATCAAGACCACCTGTGTGTTTCTCATTTACAGTTGTGAAATAATTCATAGGGAACTAACTATCATTGTAAGTCTGTGACCAATTCCCTTGCTGAAACTATTAATATAAAAATATAAAAAACATTATGTATTGGCCAACTGAAACCTGGTATTACAGCCCAAGAGCTATGGCAGTAACAGAGCATATTGAAATTTGACATTCAAATCTCTGCTTAGTCTTTTTTCTGTATCCCAGTTGCCTGCCATGTATGTGTGACAGATGCCAAGAGTGAGCGCAGTGAGTGCCTTAAATTCAGTGGTGACATAATGGAGTTTCTTGCAAAAGTGTTACTTCCAGCTACACCTGTAGTTAGTGAATAAAGGAGTAGCAGCATGAAGAGTTGGGAGTGAAGAGTGAATGTGACTTAAAACTGCTTGAGGAAATTTCCATGGGTTTACAGGAGACTTTTGAAATTACTCTGATTTGGGCTGTATGTCACTTAAGGGAGATTAATCAATTCCCAGGGTAAAAGCTAGGACAACAAAGCTGAAATCAGGTAAGATGGATCACTATAGACATATATTCTCTTGCTATACTATGATCTGTACTGTTCATCAGTAGAAGGCCTCGGCAATGTTTCTGTTCCTGACTTTGACCAGGTAAAACTACCCATATGAAGATGTATTTGGAAATTGCCCAAGTATGAAACCTGAAATTTTAACAAAGAGCAGAAGCGGATGAAATTTTGTGGCTTTTTTGACCATTACAAAGTCACACAGATGTGTTTGAATCAGGAGTAAAAGATAACTTACTAATGGATTCCTTTGTTTTGTGAAGTGTTGCTGGGCTCACTGACCGCTGCTCTAAAGCCATTCCGTAATTTGTGGGCTTTCTCTGAAAAATGTTCTAAAGGAATTAATAAAAAGTAATGGTCTCTGTGGCTTTTTTTTTCAGCAATACTTGTCAATAAAGTAGCTGAAGCACTGAAGTCCTTCCTAACTTATGCATAATCAAAAAGGTGGGCTGAAAAGATAGTAATATGTCACAAAATAGGACTAAGGGGGTAAAAAAGCAACTAGATTCCAGGGATCAATATTTAATATTTTAGAATGCTGCATGGTCTCCTGAAGTGCATTTTTACAGTCATTCTGTCAGACATTTGTGGCACAAGAAGAAAAATATCAGCAGAGTTACTTAACTAGCTTTAAACTAGCACTCCAGATTGAAGAGTTCCATTACTGGAATTGGGAACTAGTGCTCAATATTTTCTGCAGGATTTGTGGCAGTCTGCTAAGGCTATTTTTCTGGGTATGGAGAATTTGTTTACAGGTTTGGATCTGTAAGAACTGCTGTGCTGGTCAGGGCCATGGCTGGTGACTTGTGCCCATCATAAATAGCTGCTATGGGGAGATGAAAGAACAGGATGAGCATATCTGATTATTTTCAAATGTTTTCCAAGCTTCTCACCAATCTGGAACTTGGGGAGCTCTTGTTCTCACATATGTGGCTTCTATGTATCTAATTATTTTGAAAGGATTTCTGTCCTGAGACAGCTGTTTATGTTTGAAGACACATAAATTTTTAGTAGCTCTAGTAACTTTGTCAATTCCCTCTTTGGTTCAGCTATGCATTGTCTGGTGAACTACCTATTTTTTATTTTTTCTTTTTTTTTTTTTTTTTTTAAACTGATTCCTACTAGGTTTCTGTATATGAAGAGAGAATTATCAAGTCATCCCTGGAGGCTTTCTATATGCCATCATGACTACAGAACATATTTTCTTGCTTAGTTCTCTCCTTTCCTGGGTTGGAAACCAACTGTTTGTTTAGTCACTCCTCATGCTATTGAAGATGTTATTTCTTCCCTGAATCCTTTCCACCTTTCCAGCTAGAACTGGAAAAGTGAGAGGCTGTATTAGTCACCAGGCTGTGGAACACAGTAAATGAGCAGCTTGAATGCTAACCTGAGTTTTGATTAAGAGTAGCACTGTGGAGTCAAGTCAGTTTTGGATGTGCTTGCTGTAGAAGTGGGGAACTTTTGTATGAAAGGAAGAGTGGACCTGGTGTTGTAGAGTTGACACAATTTGTTGCTTAGGGGCGCAAGAAATAGCCTGGATGCAGAAGGAAAGTAGGATTCAGTGGATGCATTTTGCATCGCCACACAAGAATGTGTGTCCCTCCAGTTTGTGATCAGAAAAGGCTGGGTCAATGTAGGATGTGTTAATCTCGAAAAGAAACATCTTGTGCTTTGTGTTGGGTCCCTCAAAGCGAAGAAGGTGAAATGGGGCTCACCTGTTGCTACAAGGGTGCCCAGTTGGTCAAGTCAGTAACCTGCTTCCTGGAAGGATCTCATGTTGCCCTGACAGACAAAATTTTATGTTCACAAGTAATTAGAAACAACCAGTGTTGTTCTGTGAAATAAATATGTATCATTGGGCCCAGCCCTGTAATGAGCAAGCTAGATGCAAGGGAGAGCTAATTTGACTTACTTAGGAGCAGGGAAGAAATTAGAAATTTTATTGTAGAAATAATATAGTTCATTTTACACAGGATGTGATTTATGAGGATCAAGCCCTAAGCAGTTAGAAAAAGGTTCTATTAAAATAAGTAATTGCAGCCAGAGACTCTGTTTGCTTTTATTTCATGTAGCATTTTCTTTCCAAAATTGGTTATATCATAATCTGTAAGGTTACCGAACTGCAAATGCAAATTTTCATGCACACAAGTAATACATTTTGACATAGAGGTTAACAAGAGAATGGTGCAAATTTCACATAGCACTGGCTTGCTAATTATGTTTGTTTATTTTCAGAAGCAACTTCATTTTCATTAAGAAATTGCAGATTCTGCAATAGTAATCTTTTCCAGTAGTTCAATAGCTCATACTCTGAACATTTGCTCTGCTGCAGTAGTAATGAAAGTGAGCCTGGAAAATAGCTTAGGAAAAAAATTGTGTCATTTAGGAGTGCAAGCATCTTCCAATTCAGTGTTGGATCCAGTTGAGAAATGTTGAGGAATGGGTGAAAGGAGGCTATTAATGTTGATAGGAATTTTTGCATATTTGTTTTCTCTTTTGACCTAGAGTTGATAATGTAATAGCAAAAAGACATAAAGTGTCTTTTATAGAACGTATGTAACCAGGAAGAAAGAAGGTATCCAGCAAAAGCCTAAGAAAAACATTTTGGGTAACAGCTACTAGTAAATCACTCATAAGTTACAGGAGTAAAGGTTTAAATATCAGGGTGAAACAAGCAGTAAAGGAAAGGTCTGGAATATATTGCTGCCGTGTTCCTGACTGCCGCTGTGCTTTCACCCGTATGTGGGAAGAAAGCGAGAATCCTGGGCTCGATGTAGGTATTGTTCACACTGTAACAAAGTACTTAAGTAATTTGTGCAAGCCACAGACATCCTCCAACAGCACACAAATATATGGGGAAGTGAAGGAGTTTGGCATGTGGCAGCTCATTTCAGCCATGTGTAGGCCTTGCTTAGGACTGAGGAAATGTCTGTGCTGTGGGTGTATAGGCGGAGGACTTGGCTTTACCCATACTTTCCATGGAGCCAGAGAAGCTGAGGAGTGCTGTCCAAAAATAGCTTTGGTGATTTCAGGGAGGGTTCCCTTTGTAGCAGCTCCCTGAATACAGCTGCCTGGTTAGCTGGCTGGGACCCACAGTGGTGTTGGGATGGGTCAGCTCCAGGCTCCCTTTGCTCAGGAATCTGTGCATCCTGCTGCATTGTGCTGTGCAACCATGGCTGCTACCCTGCATACCCAACCCTCATTTCAGGGCTCAGTGACCCCATCAATAGAAGGAAGCCAGAAGATTGTGCACGCAGGCAGAAACCAAAAGAGTTGTGTGTAATCACAGAGACAAAGTAGCACAGAATGAGTAAAGCTAGGAGGAACCACAATGGATCATCTGGTCCAACCTCCCTGCTCACGAAGGGTCATCCTGGATGACATTGCACAGAATTGTGTTCTAGATGGTTTTTGAATGTCTCCAGTGAGGGAGACTCCATGACCTCTCTGGACAATGTGCTTCAGTGCATGGTTACCCCCATAGGAAAGTTCTTCCTCAGGTTCAAGTGGAACTTCCTGTGCATCAGTTTCTGTCCCTTGCCTCTTGTCCTATTGCTTGGCACCACTGAGAAGAGTCTGGCTCCCTCCTCTTGATACCCTGCCTTCAGATACCAATAGCCATTGATGAAGTACACTCTCAGTCATCCTCTATCAAGGCTGAACAGGCCCAGCTCCCTCAGTCTCTCCTCATAAGAGAGATGCTTTTGAGTCCCTGAGTCATCTTCATAGCCTTTTGCTGATCTTGCTCCAGGAAATCAATCTTTCTCTTATACTGGGGAGCCCAAAACTGGACACAGCACTCCAGATGCGGCCTCACTGACGTCCTCAAACTGTTTACTATTCTTTTTATTGTCTGGGATAGTTCAGTAAATAATTTTGCTTCCAAAGGGACATTCATACATGTGGCTATTATGCATAACTCAAATAATATTGTAGGGAAAGAGTCTTAAAACACATACCTGTACAGAGCTGAACAGATGCCAAATGAATGTTCACAACCACAGGACTCGACATACCTTATGTGTTCAGTCTAATTATCTCACTCAGCATGTTTGACTGCTTTCTTTGTATGCACCACATAACTGTACCAAGGGCTTAATTCCTTAATGCTGCAACTTTGGAAGTGGTTCTTATGTCTGTCATCAACTTTCTATCAAATGACACAGTGTTGTCCATCAAAGTGCTGGATGGAATATGGTCCCGTAAATTTTTCAGATACTTTTGGGTGATCTACCATAATAATTTTGCAAATATAGCTTAATTGTATATTTATAAGTCCAATGCTGATGCTACAGAGGGCCAGAGGGCAGTTTGCCTTTGCTTTCAATAAGCTAGGTCCATGGGCTAAATATTAACCTCATTTCCATGTGTACCATCTCTTAAAAGATGTAGAGTTGTACACGCACAAATGAAGGCAGAGTTTGTTGCTGTAAAATTAATTTTTATTATTTACTTTCCAAAACATCTTATTTAGAAATAACGGTTTCTGTGGGGTATGAATTGATTCTGGACGACATGTGATTTTGCAGTTGTGCCTCTTCCTTTGTCCACACTCTTGCGGTACGGCATGCAACAAATTCCGTTAGCTACTTCTTAGATCTAGCAGGCCTTCTGAAGTTATTGCATAAAGGTTTTTGTTTTATTTGTTAATGATTTTGGAAAGTTAAAGCAAGTATTCTAAACCTGAAAGCATTGTTGAAGCCAAAGACGGTTACAGAGAAGGGCCTTGTGACTGTTAATTTTGGTTGTTTAATTTGATTCCAGCTGTGGCTGAAATTGTTGCAGCGCAAGGTCAACAGAACTTCAACATGGTGGTGCCCTTTCAGGCACACTTTGAACACCACCTCCACTCTCTTATTCTCTTAGTTTGCTTTTGCATCAGACATAGCATTAGCTTAGACTGAAGAACCTTGTTTCAGTTGTCAGCTGTAAGTTTTACATATTCTGTACCTTATAGAGAACTTCATATAGACATTCACAGAGATGCCATCTACTAATAGTGATAAAGCAGTTTGAGCTCAGAGCTTTTTCAAGACATATTGGAAAGAGTGGGTACTCACAGATTATTATTTTTTCCCTATAAAGCATATTACTATTTTTTTTCCCCTGGCGATTTTTGTTTCCTATCTTGGAGCAGTAGGCTGTAATTGTAATAATTATGTAGTTTGACTACATTAAAGTAGCTAAAATTATTGTTTAACAAGACATTTTACATCTCTCAAATGTAAACACCTTAATAGGATTAATTTTTCATCTTTGACTAGGCATATTAGCTTATATACAGGTCTATGCTATATATCTGCAATGAATTTAGGACCTATACAAGCACAGAATTCTTGCAAATCCATGGGAATCTGATCACTAGTGACAATTTTGGAGTGATCTGCACATTTGGTGAATCACTTCCAGGCCACAGGCACTGTAAATTCCTTTGACTTTGGTACGGTGAATAGCCATGACCTCTCTGCTCACAGGTGTTTTTTTGCTCAGTGTATTTTTCCACCTTACTGAATACATGTTCATGTGCTTTGCTTTGTGTTTACACAGTGCTGGCAAGTTAGTCAGTGGTGACTCAGTTGACTATTCTATGGTTATGATAAACTCATTTTACATGCCCTCACTGCTGAAAATCAGGGTGCTGCAAGAAGGTGCTCAACTATACTTGAAAAAGATTTTGTTTGCAGCTATGAAAAACACCTTCAATTTGTATATATTTCTAGTAGCAAAATTAATAGATATTTAAAATTCCCTGAGCTACTTTTCTTCTTTGATATATTTGTCAGCTTGACATGAATAGAACTTACACTTTCGTGCTCATTTCTATTATCTTTTTTATCTTTGCTTCTTTTTTGCAAAACAGGTTGAGTTAATGCATTAAGAGTCACAAAAGCTTTTGGGAATCCCTTGGCATTTATGTGATTAAAAGAACATTGAGTTTAAATGCAGTGTTGCTGTTAGAAACTGTGATGTTTGAAAACAAATCTTAGCTATTAAATCGGTTTTCAGTAAATAGATACAAGAACTTAATTTTCTTTTAAAATATTTATAAAATTAGTTTAGATGTTGGTAATTTTGGAATGAAGTCCTAACTCTTTTTTGCTCTTCAGAAATAAATTTGAAAATAGTATTACTGTAAAGAAATAGTGTATTTTTTCATTGAAATTAGGGTTTTAAAACTTCGCTGGCCAGTTGTCCCTGCCTCTTCTCTCAATGTGTTTTTGCCCCTACAGTTACAGAACTTGAAAAAGTTTTGATATCCTTTCAGCCCCAGGAAGCTGCTCCCCTTTCTGAAGAAATAGCCTCCCCTCATTAGTAGGGGAGTTTTGCAGCTGATCATGTACACAAGAAGCTCATACCCCTCCTTGGCTAAAATGACAGGGGAGGCTCAGTGGCTCTCCTGCATCACTCTCTGGAGTACAACTGTCATAGGCAGCAATTGGCCTGGCAGTT
Organism: Bombycilla garrulus; assembly: GCA_013400315.1. Classification (NCBI taxonomy): domain Eukaryota; kingdom Metazoa; phylum Chordata; class Aves; order Passeriformes; family Bombycillidae; genus Bombycilla; species Bombycilla garrulus. The sequence goes on along the minus strand of VXBU01013904.1, from coordinate 46,413 downwards.
AGTGGGGACACAGCCTGCTTCAGGGAGCAGCATCACGAGAAGCACCACGCAGGCCTAGTGCCTTCCCCAGGGGAGTGCCTGTTAGGGAAGACACCAGGGGTCTCTCTCTGGGCTGGCCAAGGGTGGTTTCTAAAGAGGCCTCACAGCTCGTGGTAATTGATTCTGACAGTGGACTGACACAGGGAAGTGGTTCAGTAAACTCCCTGCTTATAAAAGTGAGGGTTGCCTGTACTGTGATTAGTTGCTTCACCTTTGCAACTTGATAATCTGTGGATTTATTTAGCCAGTCTGTCGAAAGCTTCTCCCAGGATAAGTGGAAGAGAGTCCTTTGCCAGTTTTCCCCTTTTGTGGTTTCCTTGGAGCATTGCAGCCTTTTCAAAAGGATGAATTCTGCCTCCCCAGCCTGAAGAGTATTGCATGGAGTGCTGCAAGTTTATGCTTTCTCTTCTGAGTTGTCTGCTTAGCATGCTTCCCGTGGAGTGGAAGATGGCCTTTGTAGAGAAGGACAAAAATGTTGGGCTAGTGTTGAGGTCTACAGGTAACTGTGGTAAATGTGTCCTGAGGACTGAGCTAGACTTCTGTAGAGATTCTGGCTCTGGATGCTGGGGTAACAGTCCTAGGGTCAATGACCCATAAAATGAGTGTGCTGTCAGGCAAAGGACAGACAAATGATCTCTTTGTATGTGAATTTGTTTCAAACTTTCTCACACTTGTGGGATGCCTCCTGCCATTGTTCAAGTCCCTGGATTTTTGCTAGAGGAATCATACTCTCCAAGCTGTAGTACAAGCTACAAGACTGAAGAGAACACTGTGGGGTGTTAGCCCTTGCCCCTGTAGCCTAGCAAATCAGGACCGTTCTTGTTTTGATAGATTGTGTTAATGCCAAGTCCTCATCTGTAAGAGCAGCAGGACAAAGAGATGTAAAATAGGAATGGAAAAGGCATAAAGACAGTCCCTGCTTGCAGCCTGTGAATTTTGAAGGATCTTAATGAATCAAGTGTGTCATATGAGGCAGCATAGATTGAAGAGTGTGGTTAGACACTGAAGCGTGGTTAGTTAGCAGAGATATGTTTGCTCAGCTTTTTTTTATTATTATTATTATTTTTTTTTGACTTTCAGAAGACTTCGTCTCTTGTAGTCCCAGCTAACATGGCAAAAAATCTCCCTGTTATGTTACCTATCTGAAATCTCTGGATGACTGAAATTTGAACCAACAGCTTGAAGAAGGATTGAGCAAATACTCACTTCAGCTAAAATAGGGAGCACTGAGTGTGAATTCATGTTATAGGTTGTAAAATAAAGTGGAAAGGAAATGGCTCATTATTGCACACCATTTTTTCTTAATAACTCCACATGAAATTAATAAACCTTAAACCCCCAGGTTTTAGAAGTTCTAGATAAGAGTCAAATGTCAGGGTAGGGGAAATAGGAAGGGCAGAGCATTAGGGCTTCAATGACTTACATTTAACAATTATCTAAGCCATAGTTTCTGGTTTCAGTAATCTCATCTTAGCTGCACATTAAGCTTCAGCACTGTTAGTTAATTATGTTGGAAAATCTAGGAGTTCTTTTTCTGGCAGTGTTAAGCAAGTGTGCTTTTTGGGGCATTGATTTTTTGCACCATCTCTGTGACCACTAGCTTTGGTGGAAGGGAGGGAATTGCTGCCTTGCCAAGAAAACACCAGACTTTCTGCCTAAGTGTTGAGGTTTCTGATTCTTCACCTCCAAAGCACTCCAGAGTTTTTGACCAAGATAAAATGAGTGGGCTGGACAGACATCATCTTTGCACAGAGTAAACCTAAGTTCAGATTACTTTGAAGTAATTCAAACATGAAGTGGGATATTATGTGACTTCAGCTATGTGGAAACTAAATTCTTTCACAACAGTAGAAAAATCCCAGAAGTGCCTCATCCTTCTCTCTCTCTGCTTGCTCTTCAGAGTAGCAAGAAGGCCTCCTTCATGTGAGAATGAACAACAGAAATATTCTCTCAAGAGACACAAAATTATTAGTAGGAGTGCTCTCCAGATCTTATTCTGGAAGTCATATTGCACCTGCAAGGTTGGCAGCTGCCATACACATTGTCTTGTCTTGGCTGGGCTTCCCAGTGGTGGAGGTATAGTATCACCTCCTTACTTGTGTTGCTTGAGGTACATTTTCTGCATTTCATGCTCCCTAACAAATGCATGATGAGAATTTTATTTTGGTTAGCATTATGTGTTTTTCTGCAGGAACTCCTGAAAAATCAAGCATAATTTCAAACTATTAATGAGGGGTTCAGCCTCTCTGAGCTCACTATAGTCCATGCTTTCTCTGAGTATGTCAAGTGTTGCCTTAGAGGAATTTGCATGTAGTGGTACTGTGTGCTGTGACTGTCAACAGAAATGTAAAGGCTGGTGTTTGTCTATCCCAGAGTGCTCTAATGAACAGCACCACATCTACTCAAGCTATTGTTTATAAAGAGATTGTTCCAAGCATTCACCCTTAGTGAAACTTTTGAATGCAAAGAAGAGAGATGAGGGGGGAAAGGAGGCTATTGCTAAATATACTCACTTTGAAATCACTGAAGGAAACCTCATTTCTTTGAGCCTAAATGCTTTTCAAAGTGGCAGACTAAACAAAATTCTTCAGGAAGGTAAATGTGAGGAATTAAACTTTTTTTTTTTTTTATTTAGAAATGCTGTTTGTTGTGAATAGGGTCGCTGCCTTTGTTGGAGGTGGGTGAATCATCTATAATGAGACTTGGCTATCGAATTTCTCTTTCTCTGCTTTTGATCTATTTACAGGCTCATCAGGAGATTTATTTGTTGTTAAAAAATCTCCCCCCATTTCTACTCAATAATGTTCCCGCATGAATAGCTGTCAAATAGCTGGTATTGCTTGAAGTCTGGACTCCAACACTGGGCTGTATAGGCTAGTTGTCTGGGTTACTTTTGTTACATCTATCTGTTTCTTGTAGTAGACCATTCCTGATACTACTCAACAGACTGTGAATTTTGAATAATTCAGTCAAATGTGAAATGCCAGCTGGGTTTTGGGGTTTTTTTGTGACTATTGATGTTTTTGAGATTGAAAAATAAACAACTATTCAAAAATTTATCTGCACCAGCTCTGAATGAAGAAAGAAAGCACAAATGAGAGTCACATATATTTCTGAGTTGAGAGTTGCTTGCAATTTGAGTACCTTTTACAGGGGGAATGAAACCCTTTTATTTCATTAATTCTTGGATTAATTTCTAGCAATGGGATTTTTAAAAGTCTTTCAGTGATATGTAATTATTTATTTATGAGATAATTACAACTATATGAGAGATTTAATCTCTAGGTGAATATTTTAGAGCTAAAATACCAAAGGATGCCTAAAGAAAAATGAGATAATCTTCATATATTGTGCATATCACATACATTTGAATTGAGTGGTCCACTCAAATATCCTTTGAAATCTGAAAACCAGTAGAAACAAAGTAAATATATTTTCTTAAGGATATTTATTTGGCATTGGTCTTTCAAGTACTTGCATGCATTAATAGTTGTATTGTCTTCATGGCAACTAATTTTATATACATATAAAGTGATTGTTAGAGCTACTACACATCAGCTTGGGGCTGTAGGTCCATAACATTGGCAGTTCATTTAGTGGTGAGTCTTCTGCCAATGTACCAGGATTGCAGTCATGCAATCACAAGGTCTCTCATTCTTCCCCCCTTGTGGCAGGGAGCACAAGTGAATCAGCTCTTGACATGCTTGGTGTTCTCAGGACTCATATTTGACAACATTTTCATAAGGTACTTTCAGAGAACAGACAAAATATTATGCTCTACATTGTGCTGAAAATTGCCAAGTGAACACAAGTATCAGTCTCCAGCTATATCATAAGAAAATTAAGCAAAGTGGAATGGCTGGAAAGCCCTTTTTATGAACAAGTCAGATTTTCTCCTATTCACTGTGTGACACTAGGACTCAACACAAGCTCTTTGCACAGGTCCCAGGAGTGAGATTCTCAAACGCAAAATGATGTGGTGTGAGAAGGGATTTTCAAAGGCTTAGAAACCAGACAGGTGAGGAAAATTGAGTCTATCAGACCTTGTTTCCTGCCTTTGAAAATATCTAAGCACCCTTGAATAATGATTTTTTTCTGTTAGCTGTCAGAACTGTCACTGCTTTTTTCTTTTTCTTATGGTAGTCCAGTTTATAATGCAGGGCAGTATCTGAATACAAAGAAGAAACACTTACTCTGGAGACCTTGTTTGGATTTTGCCAGGGCTTGATGTTCTCTGTATCTTTCCTATCCACAGCAGGACAACTGATCTGACTCCTAAAATCACACATACACTTGGCCAGACAAGCTACCCCAGTATCTTGTCTTTGACACAGGTAATAACGGGCTGCAGGACAGTGTATGTTGAAAGCCATACAGTGGTATTTTCCTGATGTACTGCTTCACTTGCCAATGGCTTTTGATTCAAAGGCTCTAAAGGAAGAAATCTGCTGTATTAGTATTTTATAGCCCTTAATTGGATTTTCTTCCATGCAACTGTTGAATAATTTTTGAACCAGTTTGATAATGTTTCATGAGCCTGACTGTAAAGTATCTTCCATATATTTTTGAATGAATAGGAGAAATAAAATTAAATTTATTCTGAAGATAGTTTTCTTGCTCCTAGCACAGTCTTGATTGATGTCACTTGGTATAGAAATTATTTCTAATCCCTCATTTGGCATTTTGATTCTTCATCTAATTTTGTTGATTTGATTAACAGAGCAGCACTTCACTGGAAAGCTCTTTGAGAACTTCAGAATTTATACAACATGGAAAGCCACCTTTCCTACTTCAAGAGCCTATCTCTAGGTTGTAGCTAAAACACACTTCCCCCCAAAGATGAGTTGGAACTGAAAGTAAAGGCAGATAAACAGATATTGGTGTAGTTTGTAGAGGAACCAAATAGAGGGCCACAGTCTAGGGAGTATGCCAGAGACACATCCAAGATTTCAAATCAGAGCAGGAGAGCCTGGATGCCCATTGGTGCCTGCATTCACCAGCCTACCACTAACAGCAGTGTAATAATCAACTTTGTCTTCAGGTGAGGCTTCAAAATATGTATTAATCTCAACAGCTGCTGCTTTGTTCAGTCATTCCCACTCCAGTGCACTTATCCTGTGTGTAAGATGGAGTATCACAACTGTAGGCTACCATATGAAGAGATGCATTTACTGGGGTATCTGTATGTCTGGTCTATAAAAAGTGTCACTATATAGTTAATATTTAAGCTCCTTATCAGTATGCCTCGATGTTTGTGGGCTTGAGAACACAATTTACCAAAGCCTGCAAACTCTAGTGCACTGGGCCATCTTTGTGTGTCTGAGTAGATGGGTGGGGGCGGATTGTATATTGCTGACTAATGTTCTGAAGATGGAGCATTGTGTGAGCTTTGCACTTTCTTGGCTAAGCAGGACTCTCTTAAATACAAAATTGTAGTTGTTGCATATGGCAAATTCATAAGTCAGCTTTTAATTTGAAAGGCTTTTCTTAATGCTCTAGTTTGATACTGCAAGTTAGTGGTAGGTAGACATATCACCATTTATGTGTTTTATTTTAGTTAGTTATACTGAGAGTACAAGTCTTATAAATACTAAAGATTGACTCTCACCAGCAAGTGTTACCTCGTAAGTATGGCTCCCTTTTATAACAGTAACGGTTATAATAATTCTTGAACTAATGTAAAAGAAGCTCCCTCTTTATGTGCTGTCTATCCATCAAGGAGAAAGTTGCATCAAGTCCTACCTGTTTCATGGACAGGACACTGTTCACCCTGGACAGTAGGGATTGTTCTCTTTGGTACCTGTGTTAGCTCTCTGCCTTCTGTGCTTTCCAGTCCCTGGAGTGCACATCCTCAGAGAAGTGGAGAACCTTTCTCCTCCTTCACTCTGCTGGCCCTATAGATTGCTAAGTGGGAATTTGACTTACTCCTGGGAGCAGCATGACATTGGTTTGGTCTTCTTCAGCCTAAGAAAGGTCAGCAGTAAAGGTTCCTCACATATGGGGACAAAGTGCTGCTCTTACAGATCTAACACATACAAGCACCAGACTCCTTTTTGGCTGCTGTTGGTTTTAAGACTGAAAATGAGCATGATCACTGTGTTTTGTCAGGAGGCAAATCCTGCTGAATGTTTGTCAGAATGTTAATGTTCACAGCATAAGAACTCCTACCTGATAGATTCCTTTAAGGAACCTTGAGGAAAAGGGGGACAAATTCAAAGACGTTAGTAGGATTTAAGTGTAAAGCTGATTAGTTAGTTTCTGACAGTGTCAGCATGCATACAACCAGGACTGTGGCCTACTGATAGCTCTTCTGGCAAAATATTTAGGCAGGGAAGCAAAGTTTGTACTCTTTGTGATAGGTCTCTCAGCTTCACTCCTTATTTCTGTGATGCCTTTGTCATTTTGTGTACCTGGGTGTTTGTCCCTGAGACAACATTTTTGGAAACCAATTGTCTTGCCTGCGTCCTAAATGGTGACATCAGCTCACTGGATGTACTGAAAAATTTTATGCCAGCTTGATTTATCTGAGTCAATAGCAAAACCAGAGGTGGAAATTTTATTTTTTTGGGTTTGTTTCTTTGGTTTTTTTTTTTTTTTTTTGTTTGTTTGTTTGTTTGATGGTGTTGTGCTTTCACCTCTATGGATATCTGTGCATTTGACTACTGTGATGGAATCAGACTTGAGACATTTGAAGTCTCTGCCACTGTTCCTTCTCAGCTGACCGAGCAGGTTTGGATCAGACATGGGGCTCATGTTTTTTGTATATTTTTTATTATACCCTTCTGCATAGTGCTATGTTGTATCACTAGCTCTACAGAAAATTTTATGAGGCTAAGCAATTAAAAATTTCTGAGTTTCTAAAGATTTCTAAAGAACTTTAAAGAGCTGTTAATTTCTGGTCTTCTACATTTAATATGATACCCAGTCTGGAAGAGCTGGAAGTTATGGAGAAAGTGAATGGAAAGAAACCCCAAAATATTGCATTGGGATGTATTCTGAAGTTACTTAAAAATTAAAATTTAGTACAAAATATTGGGTGATTTCTTATCCTAAATTAATATCTCCTGCAAAGACATGTGAATCTTCTAGGTTCAGTGGAGTTATGCCCCTTTGACCAAAGCCTGAAATTGTCAGATAATGTAATAGACACAAACATACATAGGGGTATATGTATATATATATGCAATATTTTTGTGTAACTCAGCTTTCTAAAACATAAACTTTATATGTAGAAATAGTTACTATCTTAATTTTAACTTTTTGATTTAATATTAAAAAAAGCATGTGATGTGTTGTAATAAAACCAAAGTAAAACTCAGTACCATAGAAGCAGAACTGTGATCTTTTGCATTTAGTGGACAGTGGGCTGTCAGTGCTTCTTATGGTCTTCCTAACATCTAACTTTGTTAGGTGAGTACAGCAAAGTTAGACACAATACTATAATGTTGATTTAATACATCTCTTTTCACAGCTTGTCATGAGTTTTACAGGTCAGATACATCATCTGATTTAATGTAGACTTAGAAAACAATTGTTATTGTTGAAGTGAATTTTATATTTAATTATTTTATATTTTATAATTATTTTTTGTATTTTATATACAATAAAATTATAAACAGTGTAATTTTCTTTCTGCAGTCTAAGAAGCCAAATGCCATATTTATTCTTTATTTATGTCAGAGTAAAATCTAGTGAAGACTAAGGCCTCAACTCAAGAAGGCTCTTAAGCACATACATACAAGTAAATCCATTCTAACTCAAGAAAGCTCTAAAGTATGTTGCACACTTAAAAGTGATGTCAGCTTGAGCTGAGTGGTCTGAACTACATCTCTGAGATCTTCAGATGTTCCTAGACAGACCAACTAACTTGCAAGATTTTATTTGAAGGCATCTCATTCATTTCTGAAGGTTTGAAAAATCTCTGTGGGTTACTACCAGCACCTTTGATACATAAAAGTGATCTTGCTTGTCTGTTCCTAACTGGCCATTCTTGTGAACTGCTTGGGTACCCAGATAAAGAGCAAAACCCCAAAATTTTGTGTAAAGCTTCCTTACTGCTGAACATGACATTTAAATTACTTAACAGCAATAATATACTCTATCTGAGACTATATTCAAAGTAGTTAATTCTGAAGTAGTGGGACAGGCAAGTGAATATGGTACTGACTGTTATTGTTGAAGTGCCTGTTTGCAACTATACTATTTGTATCTGAATATCTGTATATTTTACAGTGCTATTTCTTTACGATTGAATTTGGCCTTTGCAAGCAAGAAGGACAACTACGTGCTTATGGGGCAGGACTTCTGTCTTCTATTGGAGAGTTAAAGGTATGCATCCTTATAGCATAATAAGCTTTTAATCTTAGCAAAATAATAGTTGTATATAAATATATTTACTCTCAAATAACAGTTAAAATTCTCAAGATAAAAATCTTGTATTTAAAATGCGGTACTGACCTAAAAGCTTTGTTTGAAATATCAGCTGGTACTTGAAGCATGAAATGGACTTGTAAGACCCAAAGTACCGAAGCAACTATGAACTAAAAAACTGATTTCTGTTTGAATTTTCATTTCTTGTCAAAGGACGCTCAAGGGTGTTAACAGGTAAGACCACCTTGGGCTCTAAAAGCTTTGTTTAGATAAGGAGCACATATTTTCAATACCCACAAAAAAGTGTTAGAAATCAAATGTGATTCTGTTCTAAGTAATCCAGTATACTTCAGTGGATTAATTATTGATATGAAAAGAACAACATTCATTAAGGTCCTGATTCAGTAAATTCATCATATTTAAAATTAAGGAATGTGTGTAAACTCACACTGGACTTGCCTGTGTGACAATAGAAGCCTATTATTTTAAGGGTGAAACCTTGCATGGTTAGTAGTAGTAGTTGTGAGTAGTTGAAGTGGATAATTTATTGCCTCCTTTAAAGCCTAGAGAGCATGGGGAACCGGCAAAAGATGTTTTGTTACAGCTGTAGAATTTTGGGACATCATACATCTCTGTTAGAAAGATGGGAGGGAAGGGTAAAGAGAGGGAGGAGTTCTATCTTCAGAGACCCAAATGAACTCTTGGTGGCTTTGCAGATAAGCATTTGGATTTAGAAAGCATATATGGAAGAGTATTGAAAACTATTTTGCAATATATCTGTTGTTTTTTTGTGTTTAAACATCTTCCCACCCTCCTGGGCTGGCTTTCAGTGAGCTACCTGGCAGTTTAATAGAAATATTGAATCCTTTTTGCTATTTGTTTTACCTGTAACTGTGAATATTTGTGGTGAAGCTCATTAGTATAACTGCTATACTTCCAGTAGTAAAAAAACGTTGAAGAAAATTACCTTCTCCAGTTTTTTTCTTTGCATTAGAGTTGCTCTCAGTTCTGTGTATGCTTCAGCTGCAGAAGCATTCTGTATCTGCCTGGCAATATTTGGTACAGTACAAAGATGCTTGAATGAAAAGAGATGATGTCCCACTTGTTTTCCTTTGGCTCGGCAACATTCAGTGCTAAGCCCCAGACTCTGAAGGATTCCATGAAGAATCAGGCCTTTTATTGAAACTAACAGTTAAGGTCGCTGCGTGATGACTCTGAAAATACCTACTGTATAATTTCCAAAATCTAAGGAAGACAAAAAAGAGGAGATAAATATCAAGAACATAATAAATCTATCATCAATGTCATAAACAAATGCATTATTCTTGTTAAGTCTGTGTATTTGGTACCACACATTTGTGACCCCAGATCTGTGTTCGTTGCTCAGCAGTAAACTCAGAGGATAAAGATAAAGAATAATCCTTTTGAAAAGCAACACTAAAAGCTAAATAATCTGCACATTGGTGGACTATGTTGATCTTCTTATCAGTGTTATGGCCAGATATATGTCATAATAATTTTGCCATAAGTCAATAATATTATATACTTTTCTATTACACTTCGTACATATTTTGTAGATATGATGCCAGAAGGGACTACTAGATCATCTGATTTGACGTCTTGTGTATCATAAGATACTAAATTTCACCAGATCTTGCATATACTGAACTGAAGTTAGAAATTTTAGTCACTGAGAAACTAAGCACTTGTGTTCTGTGGGAACAGAACAGCACCATACCACATAGTTTCCATGAAGGGACTAATGATAAGGTGAAAAATATTGAAAAAGTCTGTGGAAGTGTGCTCCAGGGTAGAAAAGAAGGTTAAAGTTAAGGAAAGAAATGCACAAACAGTATACTAACTTTTCTGATAAAATGACCATGGGAGAAGCCACTTCTAGACCACAATCCTGGCATGAATGTGCTTCTTGTCAGAAAGATATTATCAGGGATATCAGGGAGGTGCATGGGAAGGAGACTGGGCACCCATGACTTTGGTGCACAGCCTTGCATCAAGCCATTGTCACTCCACTGTTTCTTGGGAAAGCAATCTCCCTCCTAGCACCTACTGGGAGGGCAAATTTCTTCCTTGACTTGGAGGAAGGTCATGCTAATAGAGAGTTGTTGAGATACTGATTGTAACTGAAATCCTTATTGATGGCAGCAATTGCTCTGGAAATTATGAGAACAATGCTGGCTATTTCAGTGGTGAGTGGGCATAAATGGGAGACTCAGATTGCAGGGCCATGACTGTGTCCCTCTCATGTGCAACACTCTCAGAGGCATCAGAGTGAAGACGTCCTTTCAGAAACAACTTCTGCATTACTTTAGACAGGGATGGCTGTGGCCTATAGCAGTTCAAATACTTATGTATCCCTGACACTGGGAAGGCAGACCTTGAAATGCTGAGTTTTGCTACCTTGACTTTAGAGTCATAGAAAAGTTGAGGTTAGAAAAATATGCCACTAGGTCATGTCCTCAAGTGCCATGTCCACACATCATTTAAATAGTTCCAGGAATGGTAACTCAACCACGTTCTTGGGCAGCGTACTCCAATGTTTGGCAACCATTTCAGTGAAGAAATTTTTCCCAATATCCAATCTAAACCTCTCCTGGCAAAACTTGAAACCATTTCCACTTCTCCTATCATTTGTCACTTGGGAGAAGAGACCAACCACCACCTGGCTACAATCTCCTCGTAGATAACTGTAGAGAGTGAAAAGGTCTCCCCTGAGTTCCTTTTCCTCTTGGGCTAAACAAACCCAGTTCTCTTGGCTGTTCTTCATCACTGCGCTCCCGACCCTTCCCCTGCTCCACTGCCCTTCTCTGGACACCCTCCAGGACCTCCATGTCTTCTAGTGAAAGGCCCAAGACTGGACAAGGACTTGAGGTATGACCTCACCAGTGCTGAGGGACAATCACTGTCCTGATCCTGCTGGCCACACTCTGCTGATACAGACCAGGGTGCCATTAGCTTGCTTGGTCACACTGCTGGCTCCTGGTCAGCTGCTGTTGACCAGCACCCTCAGGTCCTTTTCTGATGTGCCACCGTCCAGCCATTCTTCCCCCAGCCTGTAGTGCTGCTTGGGGTTGATGGCACGAAAGTGCAGAACCCAGCACTTGGCCTTGTTGAACCTCAACAACTGGCCTCAGTCCATCGACCCATCCTGTCTGGATCCCTCTGCAGATCCTTCCTGTTCTCCGTCAGAACAATGCTCCTGCCCAAAATTGGTGGTCTCTGCAAATTTACTGAGGGTGTGCTTGAGACTGCACAGGCATTTTTTTATTAATGGGCTTTTGCGAGCAAGAATAAAAGCCTTTCTTCAACTTCTGTTCCTATCAGCTCTCTTTTCAATGCAGCGGTAATAAAATGCAGGAAATAAAATGGTGGCCAATTTAATGCATAATTTGTATAAATTTTTAGAAATAGATGAGTCTATTTGCAGGATAGGAATGGCAAGCAGTATTTGGGCTGTTTGGAGGACTGATTTGTTCAGTCATCCCTGTTTCTGTATTACACTGCTCCACTTCACAAATATGATTAACAGCTCTAGTAATAAATAACTGTAAAAGCTAGAGAAAGGTGTGCACCAGCCTATCAATATAGGATTCCCTTGAAATCTTTTCCCCCACACACTATTTAGACCTAGAATTCCAGATAATGAGAAATGCATCTCCTTATGTGTATGCTATGACAGCATCAAGTGAAAAAAATTAAAACCACAACAAAATAAGGAGAAAGAGAAGATTAAAAATGAAGCCTGGGGGAATCGAATAATACAGTAAGTAGTTATAAAATGTTCTGTATAATATAGTCAGGTTAACTCTAGCTAACACTATTACACAGTATCTATTTGGGGCTTAGAGATAAGGCAGAAATAATGTACATTTCAATTATTAAAACTGTTTCTAAAAAGCAGTTCAAATATCTTTGGAAACTTTAATCCATTTAATTTGTGTGATGCTCTCTTGAACTCTTTCATTAAAGGAGTCTCCTATCAGCTTCAGTTAGCTGTAGATCAAGTCATACATCCCTGTTGAAGGCTTCTATATTGAACAGAGAGGGAGACTTAAAATATCTCCCTATAAATTGTTAAAGTCAAATACAGTATCCAATTGTATTATTTTGTTTTAATGATAATTTAAGAAGTGCCAGCATTAGTCTTTATAACCAAAAAGATTCAAATGCAAATTTTGTCTCGGTTTTCTGAAGAGGATGAAGAAAACAACTCCTGAGTCCCAGATGCTCATTTTAAGAATCTTTAAATATAGAGATTTTCTGTATTTTTCTAGACAATATATAAAATTACACTGTTGAACAAAATTTTCTATTAATATCAGGACACTGTCAGATTTACAACTGATATTGTAGATAAGCAGGTTTTTCAGGACTCTATGTACTCCCCCTGGAAAAACAAGGTGATAAAATCAGTACTGGCACACACACAGCTTCTCACCCATGTTCCTATTCTGCCCTCCTGTACTTCTCAGAAAATGCAGTATTTATAACTCGTCTCAAGTTTTCCCCTTGCTAGCTGAAGATTTTACTTTTTGGGTTTTGTTTCATTTATTTTCTTTCTCAAAACTGAAAAGCTCTGAGTTGTATTATAGCAATCCATTTTTATACTCCAAGGAGGAATTACACAACCAAACTCTTTTTTTCGTGTGTCAGTGATAATAGTCACTGAGGAAATGATTCACAGTTGTGCAGTGTAAATGCCTGGTGCCATCTGATATGCCCTAGCATTTCTGACCAGCTGCCACTGCAGAAATGTGTAAAAGTCTTCTATAGATCCTGTGCTGTATCTTCCACTCTGCACAATGCATCAGACAGCCTAGGCCTTGGAGACCTGTGGTTAGGTACTTCAATCACTCTTTTAACCTTTTATCTGGCAGAGAGTGGAGGGATTTCTTTATTGTTATGCTTATTTTCAGTACGAATGATTCTTAAGCTGTCTGATACTGCTGCTATTCCTGAGAATCAATGATGACATGTTTTGAAGTTTCACTCAAAATTCTAATTTCTTGAACTGAAGAAGATTCACCAATAGTTTTATTACCATTACCAGCACAATCTTTTTGAATGGGCCATTAGAGACAATTATCACAGATTCACAAGATAATGAGATGCCCTATTTTACCAAAAACTGTTTTCCAAATGAGTGTTAGCCCTAACATCTCATTGGACATGAATAACATAGAGGTTTCTCATGAAGAAGTATTGGTTACTTACTCATTTGAGTTCACTAAAGAACTGAATGTCCAATCAAACCATAAGTGAATAACATGTATTTAAGACATACAGACCTGAACTGAAACCTTTTGGACTCGCCAGACCTTTTTTTCTTTTTTGGTTGAGATTATGTACTTCATAATATTGAGAGTGCCAAGGACCAGCATTTTACAGTGCTGTAAAGTTTCTGATAAATGCTCTGGTCAGCTTTGAGTCAGTGTCTTGACCATTCTGGTTCACACTAGATGGTTTATGATCTCTCTGAAGGTTTGTCTGCAGGCCCAGTTCAGTTGCTGAACTCTGGCATTGCTGGTGTCAACATATAAATAGCAGATGTTACAGATGCTAGGCTGTGGAATTTGAAAGCACCATCCAGGCTTGCAAAGATGGAAACACTGCTTTGATATTCATGACAATTCCTACCTGATCTAAGAGCCAGAAGAATTTATCCTGGAAGGGAAATGGGTATCTTGGGTGGGAATTCACCAGAATTTACACCTTTTGCTTCCAGAGTCCAATTCTAAACTGATCTGTTGTCACCTAATTTTGAAGGCATGTCTTAATATTTTACTCTTGGTTTCCAGCGTGCATGTGTGCTGCTGTCTTCATGTTCCACTCTCTGCGGGGTTGCTTTGTGAAGCAGCAGCTTTGTTCTTGCATAACTAAAATGGGATCCAAAAGGAATGAGTCATTTCATATGGATAATCTGAGGAGAATAACTAGAAAGGCTTTCTCAGAGGACATCCCTTGTGATAGAGTCAGCCTCTCCTTTTCTTTAAACTCTCTCCTTTTATAAAATTAAGGCTCAGTGAATACAGCAGGTTTTCACAACATAGGAGCCACAGGCTGGATCCCTTCTCAATGCTAACTTCAGTCCCAAGGACCAGGCCTGGCCTATCAGTGGCCATTAGTAGAGAAGTTAACAGCATTCCCCACTTTCTGTTGAACCTTTCCCAGTACAGGAAAGAATCCATGACCCAGAAGTAGTCAGTTCCTATGAAATCATGGCCTGTATCATAATCTTGATTCCCTGCAAGGAATCCACCTCACTCAGTCCACTCAGAATTTTGAAATTTTTGTGCTTTAGACTTTCGAGGCATCAAGTGTCAAGTAGAAGTACAAAGGCACCTTTAGCAGAGATTTTAATTAATAGCTAACCTCCCAATGAATCTATTATAATTCCAAGTGAGAAAGGGCAAATTAATTTTGATAGAAGGAGGTAAATTTATAAGCATTCAACCACACTGTGGTTCTGCAAAGAGAAAGTGACAACAGTAGTATAGGCAGAGGCCTAATAAGGTGAGCGTGTTCCTGCAGTCCATTTAGAAGAGGATGATGGTTGAGAAACCATTTTTTGTATTTGTTTTCAAACCTGCTTAACTGATGTCTGGCTAGAAACAGCAAACCTTGTGAGAAGGAAAAGATATGTGTACCAAAGAAAGTTAATTCCCTGACATTTGAAGATTCCATGCATTCCATGCATTCCATTAATTTTTTAAGTATTTCTTTTTGGAGAGAGAGAAGGTGAGAGGAAGAGGCTCTTGTTCCAGTTTTCTGTCCTGTTACTTGAAGACTTCAGGTTGAGTGCTAGTACGATATTTTCAGAGCCTTTTGGAGGGATTTAGGAATGAGCATAAGTAAGAGCAAGGATAAAAGTTGTGGTGAATACCTTAAGGTTAATTCTTCACTATAAAGGATGTCCATGCAGATAGAAAGAAGAAACCAGAGGCACCTTCAGACCTCAGGGATCTGCTTCCTCCCTGTCATTTCTTTATGCTTCTTAGTCACATCTTCACTATATAGATATCAGGGGACTAAAGAAGGTTGAAAGGTGGCCTAAATATCCTCTTCTTCCTTACCTTATACTTTTGTAACAGAGCACTGAGAATGAAAATATGTGTGCTCTAGAAGATAAGGTAGATCCAAAAGCCAACACAAATATTCAAGTTGAAAGGGGAACTAGTAAACATTTTCCTAGAAAATGTCTCAGTGCCTGATTTTCAGTTCCAAACTTCTCTTTTGTAGTGACTTGTGCAAGTCATATAAAGAGAAAGGCTAATTAGAAATCTCTGCTCTGAATAGCAGCATTTGCCTTATCTGCTCAGTATCTCTTCTGTACTTATCTATTTCTGTTTAGTTATTTTTTCCTTTGCAGTACTATGTGAAGCATTATTACTCCAGTTCTGTGGCAGAAGAGTAATGCATTTCATTGTCTTGTAATGTCATTATTTAATGGGTTTTCAGATATGTAGTCTCACTTTCACTGTCAGGAAAAGAATATATAATTTTGACCTGAAAATGTAAAGTACAGATTACATGAATGGTTTAGTCAGAGCCAATTTACTCACCAAGACAAAGATGAATTCTGCTAGTTAAATGAGATCTTGGGGACATACATATTTGTAATTCTATAGACAAGTTTTCAAGAATGGTTATTTGATTAATTTCCTTTTTCCTTCTGAACATTTATGTCTGTATGTGTTCAGGGCAGGTACATTTCTAATCTCCTCTTTATTATTTTATTACTATGGGGAAAAAACATCTCCCATAGTAAGAGCTTTTTAAATAACAAATTCTTTTCACTGCTCAAACTGAAAAAACACTGTAAAACAAAATGGGCTGCCAATTAGTAGGAAACATACAGGACAGTGATATAAAAGCTGTATATATGAACAGCTGATGTAGATACACAGCAATATCAAAATCCAGTTTAACAGATCCTGTGATGTATTTTGCAGCATGCTCTCTCTGACAAGGCCAATGTGAAAACATTTGATCCAAAGACAACCTGTTTGCAAGAGTGCCTTATCACTACTTTCCAGGAAGTTTACTTTGTTTCAGAGAGTTTTGAAGAGGCCAAAGAAAAGATGAGGTAAATTATTTCCCCTGACTCAAAAATCTAATNAAAAAGAAAAAAAAAGTAATTTTGTTATTTTTCTTTTCTTTCAGGGACTTCGCCAAATCAATCAATCGTCCCTTCTCTGTGTATTTCAATCCATATACACAAAGTATTGAGATTCTGAAGGATACCAGGAGTATAGAAAATGTTGTCCAGGACCTCCGCAGTGATCTAAACACTGTATGTGATGCTTTAAGTAAAATGAACAGATATTTAGGGATTTGATATGTTTGGCACTGTGATTTGCTGTCAGTTGCTCTTTCTGTAGCCAGTTACATCACATGAGATGGCTAGTTTATCAGAGACATCAGTTTTCCCTTTACAGCTTGTCCTGTGGCTTGCATCATTGTGTAGCTCTGTCTAACTGTAATGTGCAGACAAATCAAGGCAATGCTAATTTGTAAATGAGACATGGAATGTGACACAGTATAATCATCAATTCTTCAGCACAATGTCATGTACAAGTATACCATTAAAAACTTTCCTGGCAGCAGTTTGGTTTTGATAAAAAGATTCACTTCAGTGTTTAAGAAATGGTGTTGCTGATTCCATTAGGTCTGAGTTTATTTCTTCATTACCCCTTCCCGTCCACAAGAATCCAGAAAAAAATTGTTTGCAACATTTTAAATTTCTTTGTTAGAAAACATTATTTCTTTCTCTAGTGGTAAAGATGCTGTTTTGTCCATATAGCTGTTACAGAACTTAGCACCTCTTGTGACTGAACAATACAATTTATATACCAGTAGGTATCAGAGATCAGGAAGGATATGTATTGGTACTAAAAGGTCTGTGAAGATTATACATTACGAGAACCCGCAATTGACAAATGTTCAATGTGGCTGAGCAATTGTAGCACAGTAAAAAAACCAAACCTCTGACAATTCATGTAGAAAGGTGTAGTTCACAAGTGTTACCTGTGACAGGCCTGAAAGTGCTTCCTCTGAGAGTACTATCTGGAAATAAGAGGAAGCACTTATTTTAATTTCATTGTTGTGTGTGAATCTAAAGTTTATCCACATCCTTGTATGTCTTCTGCATTTCCTGGTGTCTTGAACTTACTCCTCTTGCATTTCAGGCATAGTTTGCCTTTCCTCAGTATTCCGCATTCAACCTTGACTTGGCCATGCTTGACTGGGTCTATACTGTGCCAGTATCAGAACATATAAAAGGGTGAATATGGAAGTTGTTATTTAATTGTAGCTGAGATGATTTTCAGTTACTAGAATATTTGTGGAGTGATTAAATCATAGAAACACCCAAGCTGCCTTGCTTGTATCAGATGGATGCAGGTAATGCCTGACTTAATAAACTCCAAGGTGGCAAGCTCTGACAGAAGTACAAGCTCTTTCTGGAGAGAACAGTGCAGAAATATTTGAGCTGGCTCTTATCTGGAAGTAATAATTATGCATTTCCTTTATCTGGGTTATTCTATTCTCTTATTAGCCAACATAATGGAGAGTTGACTATATTGTGTGGACCCTTCTTAATGGAAACCACGTGGTTTAGGCAGGTCATGTCAATAAGGGTGAAAGTGTCATAGCTTGTCTACATATATGGAAAAGAGGTATCTATTGAAGCTGCTCTCCCAGCTGAAAGAGTCATGCAGTGATTCTTAAGTATTGCTAGCAATTTCAGCATAAAAAGGCACCACTTGATAGTACCAGCATATCCTTAAATAAGAGGCAATCTATAAGGATAATTTTCACAGGGATATCTGCCACCTCCTCAAAGATAACTGTGAGATAACAAAAAAGGCTTTTTTCTGTGGATGGTCCCTGCTGCATTCTAATGCCACTGTTAATAGGAAAACTCTAGTTTTAGATTCAGCTGTGACTGCTGTTGGTACAAATGAAGAGCTGTTGAGTTATCCCATGGGGATCAGCATGCCGGAGGAGTTTTTAACCTCCTAACATTAGGGCTAACTGTTAGCTAGCACTTACCACAGAGGAATTGCTGGCAACCTTAGCAGGAAAGTTTCTCACTCTTTCTTTCCATGGAATCTGATGAACCCCTTGTAACCCTTTCTGGAGAAAATGGATTGTACTGAGATTTGCTTTAACCAGTCTGACAAAATCATTGTTCAAGAAATAGTAGCTCCTACTTGATTCAAGAACTGGGAAGGTATTGTTGCTTGCTTAAGTAAAATAAAACCACAATAATCAACGAAGATTCAAAGCTTACAAAGTTACCAAGGCTTTCCCTTGAATCAGAATTATGCAGGAAAACTTTAAATACTTATAATATCTGTATTTATAATTGACTTTTCTGAATAGCGTAAAATAAATATTCCATAGCAGTAAAACAATAGATGCATATCTTTGTTTTGTTTTGTGGTGTTAGTGGGCTGGTTTGAGATTGATTGACATTTTGGTGGGCAAGAAAATAGCCACCCCTGGAAGTGAAGTGTGCCTGTGGATTTCCCATGAACCCATGCAACACCAGTTGTGGGCCAGACTTAAAGACAGACAGGGAAATGAGCCAATCAAAAGTGAAATTCGTCTCAGTAGGATATACATTTGCACAGGACTGCCCGGGAATCTCTCTTTTTTGTTTCCGGCCTTGAACAGGTACAGACGCGGGCTGTGCCCTCGGCCCGGCTTTCCCCCCCCAAGGCCGTGGAAGCCCATGGGAGGGGAAAGGCCGGGCTGGGCTGTGCCGGGAGCCCCTCCTGAGGGAGCTGTCCTGGCAGGAAGTGGGGAGGATGGAAAGGAAGAGCGATGCCCCGTGCCCTAGCCCAGTTTCCCCCCGGTGTCCTGTGGGGGGGAGATTGGGTCGTGCTGGGCCAGGCCGGGAGAGAGGCCCCCTCCCCCCCTGGAGGGAACCATCCCGGCAGGGAGCAGAGGGACAGAGGGACAGACTGGCCCCAGGCTGGCAGAGAATTCCCCCCTCCCTGGAATGGAGAATCTTTCGTTTCTGCCTCGCTGCGGCTCCAAGGACATCTTATCAGAAGAGCCGAGTTTACTGGCCAAAGTCCCAGAAAATGAGGTTTTAACTGTTTCTTGTCCAGATGGACCTTTTTAAGGCATGCATCCCACTAAACTGAAAGGGGAGCAGCTCGAACGAGATAAAAATACAAGGCTTGAGACCTGATGTCAAGGAAAAAAACAAGAAAGAATCCAAAGTGGGAAGGAAGAATGAAGGAGTGGGCCAGGTTTGGCATGGACTTCTCTTGCACAGCCATAAAGAACAGACTGGATTGCTTCTATAANAAACTGCACCCTAAAAGCTGATACAGCCCATGGGCAGTTGTGAGAGGACTGTCCCATGGGGGGTCCATGTTTCACAATGGCAAACCCGTGGGCGAGCCATTTGTGAACTGTGTGGCTACAAGAGGACTGGTATTCTTGTGGGGGATCTATGGCAAAGCAGGAGGGACTCCTTCTCTTCCTGTTGAATTGCGGAAATGATTGTTCAAGGGGTGGATTGACTGAAAATCCTAGGTTTTGTCTTTTCATGTGGTTCGGTGGGAGAGTGAACAGTAGGTGGGGGGAGAATGGATGTTTTGAAGGTTTCCTTCTGGTTTCTGTTTTTTTTCTTTCTTTTTAGTGTTAGTTAATAAAATTTCTTCTCTATGATTTAAGTTTGGGTGATTGTGCTCCTTTTTTGGTCCTACCTCACAGCAGAAATTGAGAAAAATATATTTTCTTGGGCGCACTGGCCCTTGGCCAGTGTCAAACCATGACAGTTAGCAAGTAAATCTCATTATGGATTAGGGAGAAACCCTTGAAATCCAATAATCATTCTAGGACTAATGATGGCAAGGAAACTGTCTACAGTGAAGATATAATGTCAATGATACAGAACATTGTCAAAGGATAATGGGCTCCCACTGCTAGATATATGCTTAATCCAATGATTTGATTTCTATTATACAACATGATTAAAAATAAATTAACTATAATGGGCTAAAGAATAATAATGACTTATAGAGACAATCACTCATTGTTCTTACATAGCAAAGCTGCCATCTTACAGGCTGCAGAGCAAACTGGCTTTGGGCTTCAGCCAGTCAGGAGCCAGGACTGGGAAGGAATGCTTTAAAAAGTGCATTCTTGCACTTTTATGAATCACATAGTTTCAGCTTAGCTGAAATTCTTCTCTGTGGTTTTTATTAGCAAATTAAGATCAGCCATGCAGCAATCTCCTTGGATGACAAGCTCATTTAGGCATAATGAGGGAATTATTGACAGTTATCAAATCACACTAACATTTTATTTGGAATAGGCCATATTTATATATGGTACTTGTTTAGCTTTAGTGAGCTGGACTCTGGAAATTGGCTTAGTCTCATTTATTCTCTGTGTAATTCTGAACTGATGCTTTATGGGTCTGAGATATATGCACTTGCTTTGCCTGCAGAGAGTAAATGGGCCCGATCTTAATGAATGTAAAGCATTGCAGTGTTTACTACCGTGCAAAGCCTAAAATGAAGAACAACACTCTGCAACATGGCAGCAAATACAAATACCAAGTTTCATTTGCAAACCAAGATATAGTTCATGCATTTCATTTAATTTGCTCAGTAGAGGGGGTAGAATGAGGAAGGTGTTAACATAATATATTGCATTTTTCCTCTCTGAGGAAGGTGTTAATATGTTGTGTTTTTCCTCTTTGCTCTTCAAGACCTGTTGGGAATCCTGTTTTAAGTTTGGCCCTAAAATGCACTTACATGAAATAAGGTGTCTTTTCCTCTTGTTAGGATATCCTAATGTGATGGAGAAAATTCCAGAAATTTATTGTACTGTAATATGTATTTAATGGTATGCTGTAATGGATTACAGAAAAAAGTTTCACATCTTTGAAAGGACAGTCTGGCTCAGAGACCTAAAGATGCCAAAGGCTTTCACCTACAGGCTGCTGGTACAAATCCAGTCCAGTCAGCAGTTACTGAAAGCTATCGCTAGCCAGCAGCAGCTTGGCTTCTATGTGATGAACTAGGAGGCTGTGATTGCATGGTTTGGAGTAGAGGAGACTGAGGAAGGGACAAGCAAAATAGAAGGGACAAGCTGTTCTCCAGCTTCAAGAACTAATGGACTTAAATTGCAAGAAAGGATCATTAAGTTACATAACAGTGAAACATGGGGGACAGATTCTCCGGGGA
The DNA here is from genome assembly GCA_013400315.1 of Bombycilla garrulus. Lineage (NCBI taxonomy): Eukaryota > Metazoa > Chordata > Aves > Passeriformes > Bombycillidae > Bombycilla > Bombycilla garrulus. The sequence continues at coordinate 24,772 of VXBU01013904.1, read as the reverse complement.
GACTGCAGAGACTCCATAATTTTTGAAGAGAACAGTTTAGGCTGCTATCTCTCAGGAGAGAGACTGGCACAGTCAGTCCCATCTTGAGACCAGAGGAGAGGCCATACATCTTGAAGTCCCAGCCTGGAAAAGACTTCAGACTACTCATAAGAGCAGTATGGTTGACAGCCACTGCTGTGGAGCATTTATATGTCACCTGCACTTCTGCCTCCTCCTTCAGTCTTCGACCAACCCTAAAGAGTGTATCTTCATCTTTCTGTCTTTCCTTAGGGAATGAATCCATGGATCCATGGTCACATGTAGCCCTATATGACTGTAGTGCTCTCTGTGTGTGACTCACCTGCTAGTTACAGCTGCCCAGAGTCAGAAGACCAACCAAGTGAGCAAACAGCAATTGTAGTTTTCACAAACAAGGTTTAAAGCTTGTCAGCTTCATAAGCAAAATAGAAATTTGTTTTCATTCTGTCTATGCCTGCATTTTAGTTGTCAGGAAGACTGTGCTCCCTTGAACACTCTAGAGAACTTGGAGCTCTTCCAAGCTGTTGAACTTGAGTGCTCCAGCCAGACATTAGCTTTGTGTCTTGGTGAAATCTGGGCACAGAGCAGCCTGTTCTCATGAACTCCCCTGATTTCCAAGGAAAAGAAACCCACTGGTGTAGTCCAGAAGGGAACTTTTGTTTAGGCCTCTGCTGTAGCTTCCAAGGGAACTTGGGGACTGCACCAGCCTAGTGTCACATTAAGAGCTAGGTAAGGATCAGTGCAATGCTCTTCTACTCAGGAAATCAGCTTTCCCAAACTGGAAACTTTTCTTCTTGTTTTATCAGAACAGTCTATGTAGTTTTAGAAATATGTCAGCTTTCCTGTTATCTCAGTAGGACCCATGATCATATTTCCAAATCATTTGTGAAGGGGGTAATTCTGCTATATTTATATAATGGCTATGCTCTATGGTATCAGTCACTCCAGCTCTAGAGAGGTTTCATGGACAAATTCTTGCCTTCTCAGTGAAGAGTTGGAAGAGTTGGAGATTCCTCTTGTGGGCTTCAAAGTATGTTTGAGAAAGGACTCTAAGAGAAAAGTTCTGGTTATACTAGAAATTACTGGCTATTAGAAATATATATCTCGGGAAATAAGTTATTAGAAATTAGTACCTCCAGTTGTCATACCAAAGGCTGTAGAGATGTCCTTGGCATTCTTATTGGTAATTTCCTGTAACTTAAATGATCTTGAAGGCTAAACAATGTTCTCCTCAATTGAAATGGTATGTGAAATCTCTTTATTATGTTTTGTATGTGGTCCTTGAGAAAAAGTAAGTAGACACAAAATAATCAGAATTTAGTAGTTTAGTTTAGTTTAGTTTACAAGACCGTCCAACACCTTAGAGTAAGAATTCATATTTCTTTGCCAACAGCTGAGATGTTAAGGTAAAACTGAAAATAAGTGCTGGCATCTACTTGGAATTTGGCCCAAAGTGGACTATTCAGGTAGAATAAATGTGAAATGGATTATACAGTCCCATACTTTAAGATGCAAGTGGGTGATGGATATCCTGATGTACATTTTTTCAATGTAGTCAGAAATTTCAAATGACCAGAAAAAATAATGGAGAAGAAGCTGACACTCCATCTTTGGAGGTAAAGAGTTGAGTTTGTGAAGCAGCAGGAGGTAGATTTCAGTCCATGTTAAACTGGCACATGACCTGAAACACAACCCAAATATGCCTACATCACTGGCTTCTGTGTGAGATCCTGTGTGAATACAATCCTGGTAACAGAGCAGCAATAAAGCACTCTAGAGCCAAACAGCCCTGTTTTCTCACAGTAGAAAATGTGGGTGATTTGAGACCAGCATAATATGAATAAAACCACTTTTATTTCCTATAAAACCTTTTAGAATATGGTCCTATTTTATTTTTGATAACAATTATAAAGAGCTATGTTAATTATGGAATGGTTGATGCTCTTAGTATTTTCTGCCTTGAGCTTTTCTAGTTATCACAAACTCCCTACCCAGTCTTGCTACTTTACATGAAAGTAGAGTAATGCTGAAGATGTGATGCTGCCATTTCCCAGGACTTTACAATTGATGGGTACTCCTACTGCTACCCTCCATCACTACCCTCCTTGCAGTGAATTGCAAGCCTCAGAGATGTGAATAAGGTCAGTTAATGGTAAATTAGTTTAAGGTTATTCATGCAGAGGATTTGCCACTCTAGCAGAATTTGTCAGGAGGATTCATTTGGTTGAGTTCCATTTTGATGATTACCTCTGCTAGATCACTTGAAGGTGGAGTTATGAAAAAGCAAGTGACTCTCATCAGATGAGAACCAGGGAGTCAAAATCTCAACTGCTACAAAGTGGAGCACATGTTCCAAGAGATGTTTTAGTGCCAGCACCAGTCAGTTCAATTGGAATTAGCTCAAAATAGATTTTGTAGTTACTGGACTGAAAGGCTCCATTTTACCTGTGTGTCTCAATCCAGCTGCTGTTTTCTGAGACAGATTCATGTCTGCTGGAACAGGAGCTAGAGCTGTACGTCAAGCATGCAAAGCCTGTTCCTTACTTAATTTGCAGACATTTTAAAAAAGAAAATGTTATCTTCAGAATAAAAATTCAGTGTGCAGAAGGTGAAGAGGCAACACAGTCTGCTGTTTTCTGAGATCTCATTCACTGCTCCTTCCCAATGCTGGTCATCACAGTTCATGCATCCAAGGGAATACTTGACCTGTCCTAATTGACAGGGGCAGAAATTATGAAGCTGTCTGATTCCCAGAGAAGAGTTCCTGCTCTGAGCTGCTCCTGTGACCTCAGAAGGACACTATTTGTCTTCTGTGACTTGTTTGTACAGAGTAACTCCTCAGGCTTTGTCTGTGGCTGTCTCTGTAAAAGGATCACTTAACAGATGCTGTCATATGTACAGGGAAGGTAGTAGAGAGAGGCTGGGAAGTGCCAAGAATTTTATTCCATAGCTCCCCTTTTCAAATCATCTCATAACTGAATGATGCTTCAAAAAAAAAAAAAAAAAGCAAAATAGAGGCCCCCCCAGTGCCATCCATCCATGCCTCCCTCTCACTGCAGTCCTTGAGCAGGTGTTCTGTAGGGCATCATTCTTGTCTGTCCCTTCTCTGAGGCCAGTAGTGGATCTGAAGGGCTGTGTGAGCTGTCCCTGTTGTGCCCACCCAGGGCATTTTCCCGGTGCCACGTCGCTGTTTGAAGGTGGGTGGCCACGTGCAGCTCCGTGGGGGTGTACAGGGAGTACAGTGTGGTAGTGCACAGCTCAGTCTGAGATGGTAAGCCCTGCTCACTGCTGGAGTGAAGGGCACTCAGGGTGCTCAGTGGTGACAATACAATGTTCCTTGCCCCATTTCAGAGACAGAATTGCTTTAAATAAGCAATCACTTAGGAAGCCTAACATTTGGGACACCTTAAAAAAGCCAGTGATGCCCACAGATTTACAAGGAAAGGGCATGGGCAAGTGTGTGGTACCTATAGGCAATATTAATTTTCTCATCACGCTGTCAGCACAAAATCTGGCATACAGATGGTGCGGGGTTCATGTGGATTCAATTGTGTTACACCATCTCTCAACAAGCTCAGAAGAAAGAAAAGACGGTCTGTGCAGCTGGACAGATATAGGGGCTTCTATTTAATTATCTGTTTCCTTGCCATTACCTTATTTCCAGTGGGGAGGAAGAGCACTGTACTCATGAATGCTGGTGCATTTTCACTGAGCAATAGCTTGGTCTGTCAAAGTTAGGAATGAAAACATGGTGAGAGGCAGTGAATTAAACCTCAAATGTAATGCCTCCGATTTGCAGAAGGGAAAGGGGAAGTGCTAGGTGAATATAGGAAATTGCAGCATTATGCATTGTGAGAGCAATTCTTTCCATCCTTGTAGCTAATGGACTGAACAGAAAGTTAACAATTTATTTCATACAATGATTCACCAACACTTTGATAGGGTTTCCAATTCTGAGCTCAGTTTCATGTTCAGCTCCCTGTTTACTAGTGAAATAGTACAATTATCTGTCTACCTCTTATACTTTATAAGCAGGCAAGGCTGCAGGTTCTGAAAAGAATAAAAATAACTGTATAAATCCTGTATGTTTAAGGCTGGAGGGAAGGGAAATGAAGCAAGTGTTATCTTTCCTGCAGTCTATTGGAACATTCCTCTAAAACTAAAGCTAAATTCCCAGGGAAAATAGGTCCAAAAGAAAAATGCCAATGGAACTCAGTTTTCAATTTCTATTTAATGTTTCCCCCATCTAGGTTTGTGAAAGAAAATCACAAAACATTTCTCGTTTGAGTCCACTTGTCAAATTGTTGATAGTAAAGTAGCCAGAACTGTTACAGCTGAATTGGTCACATAAAACTCTGGTGAAAAAGGGATGCTTCTCCCAGAGGCATTTAGTAAATGTGCTAAGCTGCTTTACAAGATAGGATGACATTTTTCTGCCTTTAACCCCAGTTTTATTGAGACCAGAAATCACTTGGACTATGAGAAGTTTCAGTTTTTAATCTCAAAATATCTGTGAGCCAGCTCTGACTACACACATCTCTTGTTTGTGAGATCAGTGTGTTTGAACGAAACAGCCTCCCAGAAATGCATAACTGGTTACTTGTTAAGTTTGATTATTTATTATATATCAGTATTTATCAAGGCTATTTGGAAGGAGTTTCTGGACAAATATATTTTAGAAGTCCCGAAGTACAAATTCAGTAGAGCTTTTAAAATCCAATGAGCATTAATGGGTTGGTGAAAAAAGGTAATGGCTATAAAAACAGATATGAAAGCTATTAATTAGGATTACAAGATGAACATTTGAAGATTTAGGGGTCTTATTTCAAATGGCATAGGTAAAAAGGAAAAAAATGAGAGGTGAGTAGCAACAATTAGCTGCCTGTTGCAGTCCTTTCTGCCAGATGGTGACAAGACTGTCACTTCATGGAGGAATCTGAGTCTACAGCCTTTGCTTACCCCAAAATATGAGTAGAAAGTTGATGCTAAAAATGCTGTTGCACCATCTGGGAGCCACTTAAATTGATGGCAGCAGCATCAGTCAACGTGGGTGCTGAAGTCTGGGATCTGGCTGAGGACACAGGGTGGGTAGCAGTGGGCAGCTGCCTTTGTTGGGAATGGCATCCACCAGTGGCTTCAGAGCCCCTAAAGAGCAAGAATTTCATACTGCTGTTTTGCAAATTGATCTTGGAGACTCAGGAAGGAACTCTGCATAGCAGGGACAAAGTATCTGCTTTTTGGGTATAGCAGAAAATGGACAGACAGTCCTGCATGACTTTGGTAGGGGAGATAAATTTAAGATTATCCATATCAGAAGAGTTCCCTAATCCTAGCCTATTAAGGAAAAAATAAAAAATCCTCATTAAAAAAATCCTTATAAACCCTTAAAAATTCCTTGCAAGCCCTAAGCTATGAGTACCACTGTCTATGCACAAGAGGAGTATCCTCAGTTCCAGGGCTCCCTCAATGACACTGGGGGAGAGGGGAGAGAGGTGCCAGATTAAGTGTCTGCTGAGTCTCTGTGTGGGTTTTCTTCTGCTCTTTATGGAGGCACTGCTCTGGGCCTCAGCTTGCTGGGCAAGCCAGCAGTGCTGGCTTCATGGATGAGATTTGCACTGGTACAATTAACCTACTTCATCTAAAACACAGAAATGCAACACTCTCCTTGAATTATAGGAGTGAATATGGGCAACAGGGACAAATTTAAATTAAGTATTTACTACAGGGTGAAAAGGAACATAACCTGTGAGTGCTTTTCTCTGTAAAGTTAGTCCTGGGTACAGTTCCTGCAAATGTAACATTACTTTGTGCCTCCATTCAGTTGGTTGGCTCTCACTGTATCTTTCTGACTTTATCAAGTTCCAGGCAAACTTTGACAATTGTCTGAATTTAAATGAAGTCAGCCATTTTGTTAGCTCTGAAATAAATCACATATCTGGAGGAGCAGGAGAAATCTGCCTGAAGAAATCTGTGGTAGGTAGTCCTTGGCAGTAACTCTTTGAGCTAAGAAACATGTATTATGGGGCTCTGAAGATGCCTGGGCAGAATTGGCACAAAACATTGCTGGGACTTAGGAGCTACAGCAGATTTCTCTGGATTTCTTTGAATTCCTGAATTTTGGCTTTCTACTGGGCATGGTATAAAGGACAGGAATCACATACTGGGAAAAAAAAATGTTTCCCCTTTCTTCAAGCAGAAAACTTCCCTTTTCAGCATCAGCATGTTCAAGAGAGTGACTGCGCCACTTCCAGCCTCCATGGCACTCTCACCTCAGAAGCTGGTGTAGACAGCACTTTTTTCCTTTGATTCCCTGTAGCAACCTTATTTTCAGTTGCCTGGAGCATGGTGCAAGCTAACCTGTGTTTCCTTTTCGAAAGATGGCCTCATCTTTGGTACTGCAGAAAGTGCTTTTCTTTCTTACAGATCTATGAAAATGTTGTTTGGTAAGATATCAGTATGTCTCCTTTCACACGTTTGCCAAAGTGCTTCATTGTTGGACATTTCACAGTTCTGGGACATGTAAAACCCTAGGCAAAAACTCATATATTTTGGTCTTTTTAGAAAAGCAAACAAGCAAGCTGATATTTTATTGCCCTCTTTCCCTTCAGTGTTCAAACTGCCATTTGCCCTAATTAATCTTTTGTGTGGCTCCTTAGCTAGGCAATATGTTTTTCACTGTGTGTATGTATGTACATGTAAAATAAAAAGAGGCCGGATTATTTTCTGAGCAGATTTTTCCATGGTCTCCTATGTCTGAATTGCTGTGCAGGGTTCTGCGAAGCTGCATGCATGGTTCTCATGCAGAAAACAGAGCAAACATAATGTAAGTAACCCATATTGACTACCAGATGCCTCAAAGTGTTCAGGACTTGTAGTAAATGACTGTTTTCTTTGGTCTGTCTCTACACTGCCTTCTGATGCTTTTGCCTCTGATGCCCTGTGACCTCACTGCAAATGCAATCCCTTCTGTTCTGTGCTCTTGGACAGATGGACAGTGGTGCCAACAAGGAATCTCTAGAGCCAGCCCACTAGTCTCTCGCTTGTCATTCCTCAGAAAGATGGTAACTGTTCAGCTAAAGCTAATGGTTTCTGACAAGGAGTTAACTAGACTTAAAGAAATACTGTCTCTGTGAAACCAGAGTTTTCAGACAGATATTTAGAACTACTCTTCTCTGTCAGATGTAAGTGTTGGTAACCACACTTTGCCAGCTGATCATGTCATAATTACAATTTCTATCCTACCCCAGAGGAAAGGCTCAAAAGTTAATTGTTCCCAAAGTTAATTGGTCCAAGTATTGATTAACTTGTGCAGTTAAGATCCCTTAACTTCACAGAGGAGCGATAACCATTAATAGTGTTGCAATTACAGCCTAGAAAGTACGGTGATGAAAGGCTAGATTGGAACTTCAACAGATGAGCACAAAAGCATTGTTTATATAATCCTGAAAATCTTAGAGCTTCTGTGTTAAAGGAGCTAATTAACCTGAGAGAACCACTGATGACAGGGAGTGGTTCATGTCCATGGGTTGTGTGCTGGGGGCTCTCCCTGGGAATCGTCAGAGGAAAATATTTAGCTGACTGAACAGGGTTGATACATGCATAGAGGTGTGAGATAGCTGTATTTTGTTACTGTGAAACCATCAATACAGCCATACATGCACAAAGGGTGGGTGGCCTTTTAGTTCCTGCTCTCTGTCTGGTCTGCTTGGGCAGGAGTGGAAGGAGAGGCCATAGCACAAGGTGGCACCAGGACATCCCTCTTTTTTTCCTCCTTCTCATGTGGATGCAGGAAAACTTAAATTGTTTTTGAAACAAAGTTTTTTGTGGAGCAATACAATTTTGCAGAAGAAAACAGCAAGTTAGAGCTCATTAAGTTTATAGGGCTGATGCTGGTTTATTCCTGAGAGTGAGCTGCAGCTTTGAGTGAGGAGTCTAACAGCCCCTTCAGCTCAGCAAGGAAATCTTGTGAAGATTCTCCCACTCTGGAAAAAGATCAGAAGAATTTTCTTAGTGCTTTGTGTGTCAAAGTCCAAAGTCCAAAGGCCAGGTCACTTTGTCCTGCTCTGAGAGTGTTCAAATCTCTTGGATTAGCAGAGCTTCCAGAAAGCCACAGATGGAACCTCATTCTCCTGAATGTCTGGAGGGGATGAAGCAGGACATACAGCAAGGGTATGGCTTTATTGATGAAAAAATTATTACCCAAAGTCAGTAAGTTAATATCCTCAATCTCTTTGACCCCATTATCTAGATTTCAGCTAATTTCAAAAGTCTGTTCCAAAGTCAGTCTGCTCCAAAACACAGCCAGTTCGTCTGCTGTTCATGGATCACATGGCAGGAATGTGACTGTTCCTACTGAATAGCAATTGCCCGTGGGCAGTGAGTGCGTACTTATATCCCCTCATACAGCCCACGCCTCCACACAGGGCTGTACTGGTTTATGGAAATTCATGCTAATCTCAATCTATGTACATGTGGGCATATTTCACCCATCTGATAAGGATCAAGGGACACACCTCTTGCTATATACTTTATATTCAAATAACCTGGGGTTAATTTGATGCCAGGAGAACAGCTTTTAACTCCCCTTCTCAAGGCATTAAACTACCAACATTAACTTTCTGTGCTCAGCTCTTGGGGTCTACAAGGGAATGGTGTAAGCAAATTTGATAGCAGGTATATTGGCATGTGAAGATAAATTAGGTAGAGAGCTGTAGGCAAAATGAATATCAGGCTAAGATGTGTGGTGATTTAAAAAGGAAAAAATTGAACCAAATTAAGATCAAGCTAAATTTTTTTGTCATTGTGTTGGTAGTTTGGGTGTTTCATCTGTATGTTGTGGGCAGATTGTTTGGAAATAGTAGGTGATGAGCTCTATTGTTAATGAAAATGTGGAGGGCTCTTGTGTCCCGCTCTTAAATCGCTTTGCCAAAGCAAGTCTTATCAATAATTGGATTTATTTCTGTCAATGCTCAGTTTTTCCTTCCTTACCTACTCTCCCTCCAAAATCAGATTCAGGCCTTCAATTTCACCAGTATTTGGGTGCATAATCCAGTGGTGTTCTATTCACAGACTAGGTATTGACTAGAGAAATATAGATAAACAATAATCTGCCCAATTCACAGATACTGTTTGCATGCCTCCTTTTTACCACTACTGCTCTTTATCACTTCACTGCAAAAGCTTTGTTAGGTTTTATGGGGTATTTGTAAAAGTCAAGAGATTCCAGGGAATTTTACCTTTCTATTCAAGCTAAGATAAAATATATATAAGCTTGCAGCGCTTTTCAGAAAAATTATTGCAAGCAGGTCCTGCCCTTTCTTAAATTGCTAAGGGGACAGCTTGAGCTCATCCTCTGAGTGCCAGTGTGACAGTCTGATCACCTGGGGAGAGTAGCCTCTTACAGACAGGCAGATCCCAAGCCATTTTAGTAATTATAGGTGAAAACTAACAGCTTGCCAGTGCAGATTCTTGAGTGCCCAAGGTGTGTGCTTACAGTAGGAGCCTTCTCAGTACAACTGCTGCATTCAATGGTTCTGCAGCAGCTTGTCCAGAGGGCCTCTGGAGACAGTATCTTGTAAATAGAATAATCAGGAGATAATAAATGTAATGGACAGTAGTTTTGCAAGCTCCTGACCAGCTGGAAATGCCATGCTAGCTAATGCAGCTACATGATTGTCTGGTGCTGGCTGAGCAGCTAACCAGGCCTTTCAGTTGCAAACCAAAGTAATGTTGCTTCTACTCAAAGATTGTGTATAATATTTCTTGATTGCGTCTACCAATAATTCTTCAACCAGCCTAATCTTACCTGTTCGGTGCTTTTATGAGGCAGTGAAGTTCCAATCTCTTTATGGAACAGAGAAGCACATACTGTTAACATTAATATCAATAGCATTGACATCAGGCTGTCAATTTTCTGTTCATGTAGGAGTTAAAGTGGCAGCCCATTGATAGGAGAACAGCTGTTTCTTCAACAGGACTTTTTCTGAACTTCGACATCAGTGTCAAAACAGAGGGTGTAAAAGTGTAGTTTAGGTAAAGTGTAGACACCTAAGTCAAAACACATGGAAAATGTCACCTCCTTTCCTATTTACATACTGAAGGTGTTTGAATTCCCTAAGGGTCCCAAGGCTTGACTCTGGCATTTTCCAATGCCTGATCTTTTTTCCAAAATCTCTGGAAAAACCCAGAAGTGCCATTATTAGGACTAGGAAATTCTTTAGGTTCAAATGGTATTTCCAGTCAGGCATCTCCCTTATCAAGTCTCTTGGAAGTCATGAACAACTTGATTGGAACCAGGAGTATAAATTTCATAAAATTAAGAAAGTGTGATCTTTCCTTTTTAAAACTTAGGCAGGAAAAATCTCCCTCCTCCTCCAAGTGCAGTTGCAGTCTGGAAGCAGAATGGACCAAAGGCATAAGAGGTTTTCTGCCTAAAGGAAGAGAACCCAGCTCTGCTTATTTGGGCTGGAGATCCCAGCCATCAATGCATAGTCCATCTCTGCCCTGAACATAGGCTCTGTGGATTAAGAACTGGAGGGAGCAAGGTGAAATCTGATGTTAGGACAGAGTTTCTTGAGTTTTACTTCTCCTTTACCTTAACTATCACTATTTACAGTGAATATTCCTCCCAGAGATACACTGAGAATTTGAATTAACATGGACACTATCTTTCCCTAATTTAAGAAAAAATAAATATCTGGATGTTGTTCTAACTGCAATGTGTCCATCAGCTATTTGACAAGTTAACAAGGCTGACATGACTGTGTCCTAGGTTATAATGTAAAAATATGCCAGAAGGTCTGTATTCTATCTCCATCTTCATGAACTATTGAAACCAGGAGGGGCAGTGTTCTCCTTGCTTCCTCCCCCAGACTATCTCCTGTTAATGGGCCATTAACACTTTGCCCCATGAATCATAGATACCTCCCTCCAGGAGCCATTTCCTGTTTAATGGGCAATCAAGGACCCACCACATGACTCAGAATGACATCAGCTTATTGTGAGATGCTCCGCCCAGGGGGAGGAGCCAAGCATTTCCACCTAGATATAATCTGGAGGTTGGGACAGAACAGGCATTTGCCTTCTACTGGATTCTCAGAGGAGCAGCCTTCTCTCCCACTGGATTCCCAGAGGAAGGACCAGACACTTCTATATCACCACTGGACCATTGGAGGAAGACTCCGCCCTTCTACAGGATCTCTGCTTCAGCAGAACCATCTGTCACTCCAGGAGGACTACTGGAGCCACCATTCAAACCGGATGGCTACCAACACCCTGACTGACAGGATGTCGGGTTGTATTCTAACTGTCAGGTTTTGGTTTTTTGTTTAATACTGCATCTTGTTTGAATTTTCCTATTAGGTTGTAGTTTTTTGGTTTTTGCTTTATTTTGTTTATACATATAAAAGAACTGTTATTCCTATCCTCATATCTTTGCCTGAGAGCCCCTTTGAATAATTTGGAGGGAGGGGGTTTACATTTTCTATTCCAAGAGAAGCTCCTGCCTTCCTTGGCAGGCACTTGTCTTTCAAAACCAAGACAGATTGCATCACAGAACACCAAACCTAGGCTTCTGTTAAATGAGTGAATTCCTAACGATTTTGTTTGCCAAGATAATCTTCCCATACTCTAAATAACATAATGTTGTCTGTTTGAGTCTGCAGACAGCCTTATCAGAAAAGAGTGGGCCTTTCCAGACCATTCATCTCAGTGAGGTACCAACCTCTCACTCAACTGGTTTCACTCTATGTCAGTGCCACTTGTATTACTGAGAGTCTTATCTGAAGATTTGGAGGGCCATGCAGGTAGGACAAAACAGAAAAGAAGAGCAATGCCACAGAAAGGAAGGAGGCCATCCATACAGCCATCCTCTGCCTGTGGTTAATGGATTAAGCCCCTCTGGTGACAGCAGAACAAATGGGGTCTGAAGCTCTGATCAGCTCATCCATCACAACCTCCTCTGAGTGCAGCCCCTTCACACATTCCACTGCTGTTAAAGGTAGAAATCTTTCCCCAACACCAGCTGAGATTGTGCTTCCTGCAATCTGGGCTGGTTACCTCTTGTTGTTCTGCCTTGTCCCACTCTTTCTGCTGCTTTAATTCGAGCCATCACAGAGACCTGCATGAATGAGTATTGTGAATACCCTGAGTGCTGTTAACCAGAGGTGTTGGTGTTGGTAATGACACCCCAGCAGCTCCCTGGAGGCTCAAGTCTTCTGTCTTTCCTGTATCCAAAGAGCAGTCTGTCTTTGCCCTTGTCTCCATAGCAGTGGCTCCTTCCCTGCCCAGTTTCTTCTACAGAAAACCTCTCCTTCCCTGCTCTTCTCTGGGTTTTCCCCACCTTTTCCCTGAGGGTTTTCAATACATTGCAGTCAGACAATCTTCTCTATGTCACTTGAATGGGACACTTTGCTTTTAGTTTCCACTTTTTTCGAAGCTTTACACTTGGTCTATACCCAGAATTATAAAAGTGGCCACTTATAGGGGCTAGGACTGCAACATCACTTCTCTAATGCTTCAGGTGTGAATATTGTGGTTTTGTGTGCTCCAGGTTTGGTAGCTTTATTCTGGATGCATAACAGAAAAATTCAAGGCTATGCTGCAAAATGTTTGTCTTTCTTCTTTTAAGGCTAACAACAAAACCACATAATTTTTTTTCCTCCTCTTTCTCTGTGCTGTAGCTTTTTCACACCTCTCCACTGAAGAACTCCTTCAGAGGCACTAAAAGGAGTCCCTGCTTCTTTGGATAAGAGGTGGTTAAAAAGGTATAGGACTGTGAGGGGGAGGTGGGGCTATGGAGATGAGTCAAGGCAGAGGAAAAGGCAGCATTAGCTGAAGTCAAGGAGAGGTAAGGGCCTGGAGGAATTGGGGAGGGAGGGCTGTTGGAGCCTGTCCTTCTTTGTCTCAATAAATAACCCACATGGCAATAACAATAAATAATTTTATGAGGAGCTAGATAAGCTTCTAAGGGGAAAAATGGTAGGGGGTGTAACTGCAAATTGAGGAGGAAAGCAGCTGAGATAGTTTTCCCTGTTGCCTTCTGTCCTCTATTTGGCAGCAGCTCATTTGTGAAAAAAGCAGTCAAGAGCTGCTTATGATGCTAAGACATTTCAGTGACTTACATTCAGTGAAAATCCTTGATGTTTCTCCTTTAGATAAGTTTTGCTGCTCAGAGTTGAAAGCATTTCCCTGTCTTAAATCCTATTTTGTTAAACCTAGCAATGAGTAAAATCACATGTTCCTTAAGAAAATCCTCTGGGCTTGAAAAGGGACGTGTTCATCACCCTTGTAATTAGCAGGAAAACTTCATCTTGACAGGGCACTCAGTCCTCTCTAGTTACCTTCCTCACAGCTTCTTAAACACTGGGTGCCATTCAGATTGTAGATTGCCACTATTTAATATGTGTTGTAGAAAACTCTGACTATATTTCACTGTGAAATGCTTAAAGAGCTGGGCCATAAATATTTCCATCAACCTGTGTCTCTTCCACCCCCAGGACTCCGCTTCCTGTAATACAACGAATCCCTCAAAATGCAGTTTGGGTTTTGCTTTCTGTGGAGCTGATCCTTATATGAAGGAAAGGTTACCTTGGGAACAAGGTTAAATGATAGGCTTATGGACCTACTCTCTTACTTCCCCTTTATTTTATGATGGAAATGTAAGATGTTGTGAATGGTTCATCATAACATATGCCAGCAGAGGCATGCCAAAAATAGCAATCTGAAGCAGCACACAGTATGTAACGCTTGCATACTTCTCTGAGAGTTAGGGAGATCATTGGAACAACACATGTCAGATGCTATTACTGTCATATTGCTGGGGCCATCTGTTAGAGGCCAAGATCAAGACCTGCTGCTTTCCTAGGAACAGCAGCTCCACAAAGGACTGTGGCAAATTAAACTAAATCTGCTCAGACCCAGGGAGTTCATCTAAGGGATTTTCTTGTTTTGTTTTGAGATTTCATCAGGGATAAACCCAGTGGTATGTTTTGGATGTTAGTCCAGGGAAATATGAAGAAAGGATTTTTAATTATTTTATATTTGTTTGCTATGGGATTTTTCTGAGGGACTAAATTGCAGGACAAGAAGAGGACTGAATCGTCATGACAGGATGTGCACATTTGCACTCACAGCTGTGCTTCTTGGGAAAACATGTTCATAATGAAGTTCATACAAATATGAAATATGAAATTCTTTGCAGCTACTGAACAATAATTCTACTGCAACCTGGAGTTGAATATGACAACTGATTTATGCAGTTGACTACACAGACACAAATTTTTAAAGCAAAGCAAAGACTTTTGATGTTCCATATGGAATTTGGATGCCAGTTCCTCCTAGTGGTCTTCAAAATCTCAACTAGGATACCTGTAAATGTATTTATGAGAAATGAGATTAAGTTCTACGTTATTTGGATCCACAGGGAATTTTGCTGCTGGAAGCAGTAGGCTGGATTTCACATGTACATTTACTGTATCAATATAGCTACTCACACACACCCACATATCTATTCATATACATATAGATAGATGTTTTCAATAGTATTAGCATAATGGCATAGTTTTAGTCCCATTGCATTCATAGAAATTTATGTAATGGGCCTATGTTTTACTGACGTGTTTCATAACAGTTCTAAACAATGTCCTTGCTGACAGAACACTATACAATTAAATGTATTGATGTGGTTCAAATGCCATGAAGCGGGAGCAGTTTGCAAATATAGGAAAATGAAATCATAGATCTGGAATATTTTTGTGGAGGTTTTGTTTTTCTGTATGTTGGTGAAGGACTTGGACCCAGCTCCTACCCATTCTGCACTTTCCACTTAGTAGAGGAATTTGCACCACACAAACCCTCCAAAGCTTTGCTTTAACTCTACTGCAGAAAGAGGTTTCTTTTTCTGCAGCAAAGATTTCTTTTGCTATGGACTCAGGATATTCACAGTGAGTGCCTCATTCTGCTCCCTCAGGAGCCCAGCACAGTGGGCTGCAATAGCAGTAGAGGCCTTTCTAGAGTGGAGGAGGCTACAGTCGGGTACTAAAATAAGGAGAGAGCAGTGGGGACTTTGCAGGGCAGGAGGGATATGCACAGGGAAGAGAGAGGGCTTCTGGGGATTCCTGGCTGGCAGCACCTTGTCATTCTCCTTCTTGGTTATTTCCATGTTTTACCCAATGACTGTTTCATGTAAAATCTGTGGATGATTCTTGGAGTTGGAGTAGGATCCAAATCTCCATTTCCAGGAGATCATTCTCACTGGAGGGATAAAAATGTGAAGTTTATTAACTACACCTTCAGGACCTTTTGCTTGTGGTGATCAGACTCTGGAGAGAGGACAGTAACTTTATGCTCACATCAATTTTATAATCTACTGCTGTTCTGTCCTCTGGGTGTCTTGCAGTAAACTGGTGTCAGAAAGATGCTGCTGCAACTTTTGCCAGTGAGGAGTAATGATCCCAACTGCAGCACCCTCTGTACACATACCAGTGTCTGTGGATGCTAACAGTGCAAACTGATTATGCAGTGCGAAAGTACCTAACAACCTTCTAT
Source organism: Bombycilla garrulus (assembly GCA_013400315.1). Classification (NCBI taxonomy): domain Eukaryota; kingdom Metazoa; phylum Chordata; class Aves; order Passeriformes; family Bombycillidae; genus Bombycilla; species Bombycilla garrulus. The sequence continues at coordinate 9,208 of VXBU01013904.1, read as the reverse complement.
TTATCTCCTTTGCAGGAGAAATTCCCCAAGTAGGTCTCTGTCAGTACTCCCGACCATTTCTAATCATTGCATTATTCAATCAGAAGTGTTCAAAATACATTTTTGGAAGCTCTGTTTGATTGAAATTCAAGTCCAAATTAATTCAGATGAGTTGGAAAGCAATTAGTTCCTTGGAGGAGGGAAGCAGGGTGGAACTGAAAGATGGCATGGCAGTTTTGGAGCCAAACAAAGGGTGTGTTTGCAAACTACAGGTATTGTGGACATACCTGTGACCCGTGAGAAGTGCTAACCTAAAAGAGAAGCTTCTATAATATGAAATAACCTCCCCTTCCCTCCCTCTCTGGGTTTAATCTGCGTATTATTTGGGGTAGAAGCAATTTTCTAATTTTGAAACTTGTGCCAAATGACAAGCTTCCAGGACAGGGCATTTCAGCTCACTGAGACTGATGTTCTTGTCACTTTTACTGCCACCTCCAGCATAAATGGGCAGCAATGCCAATTTTCCTGAGCAGCTGCTGGCATCTGCCACCAAAAGGGACTCTGGGGGAATCCACCAGCAGGCTGACTCCAGCTGAGGGACTGCACAGCTTCCAGCGTCTCCATTCTGGGGCAGGTGTGCCAGTAGTCAGGATGACTGATCTCAGAGGGCTGTCTTGGATTAAGCAGAAACTTGAAGTGCATTGTCTGGCACATTTTGGGCTGCAGAGGGTGGTATTTCTTGACTTGTATGTGTTTTGACAATGTGTTCAAACAATTCTGAAGATTTCCCACAATCTAAGTGCTCACATTACCTCCTTGCTGGCACTTTGGAGTATTCTCCAATTTAATTTAATTTAATTTAGTATCTTGCTTGTATGTGACCAGAAAAGCTCCCAAAAATGGTTACACTTTTAAATTAATGAAAAAAGAGCAGTCAGTTCTTAAATGACCAGCACTGAGGCAATTTCTATATATTTCATAGTAAGTGGTAATAAAGAACTTTCATAAAGCCAACCCTAAACCTCCCAAACTCTGCTTTCCTGTGGATGAATTCCATCACAAAAGCTGCCGCATGTGGACTGCAGGAGTTCAAACACAAGATGGGTTAACACAAAGGCTGTGTCCAATCTCAGTCATGACAGAGAGAGAGAGTATTGATAATCCCACTGCCAGACACTAAGTCATTCCTTGCAGCAAGTGGTTTGTTCAGTCCCAGTAGGGAAAGAGGCAGCTTCACCATAGGGGCTATCCAATTATATGTAATTTTTCAGGAAAAGCTGTAAAAATATTTTCCTTCCTGAGCCTGAGCTTGAGCTGTGTATCTGTAGTGACACAGTATTTTTGTTCTGCTTGGCTTTTTGTGGTGTTTCATGATGTGACAGTTTTCAAGTACGTAGTGATGGAAAGATTAAAATGCTTAGTGTAAAGTGGAAGAAGTATGATGTGTTCATTTGCTGCTTTCTTGCTTGATTTTCCTTAGGTTAGAAGAGGCCAGAAGAATTCAGATAAATCAGAGCTAAAATGTGTTTTTTCAATGTTAAGGAAATACAGACTTACTTGTTTACACTTGGAATATTCTTTAATGAAGGCAAGCCTTGGAGTAATAGTATATATAGGGGAGGCTGAGGCTGGAGCTATTTCTCCTAAGGGAAATGTGAATTAATATGTGTTCCTCTCTTTTGCTCTAATTTCTTTCTGCTGGTAGGAAAAATTATATCCATAATGTAGCTTTAGTCCATATAATTTAATATCCTAGATTGGTTCCCCCTAGGATGTAGGGGAAGTGGGAAGAAGCAGTACATTTAGAAAAGGAGATAGTTTGTCAAGATTTTAAGAGCATTTTCATCAAAACGAGACCCATGAAATGCACTGGATTTGATAGAGATTATTTTAAAAATATTTTCTAGCAATTCTGTGCTGCTTTTGCCACGTCCTATGGTTTCTGGATTCAGGGATAGAAAAATTACTGTTTGCCTTACCAAGCCATGGTCTTGTGAGAAAAGCGCCAAAGAGCCTGTCCTTGCTGATGGCTGTCAGTGGGACCTCAGGGAGAGAGCAAGAGAAACTGGGCAATTCCCTGAGAAGCCTTGCCAGCACCTAGCACTGGTGGCCCAGTTCATGGTGCTCTGCTCCTCTGGTGGGGAACACCTCTCCTCCCTGGGGAGCCGATCTGGTGGTGCCTTTGGCCTTTTGGGTCCTCTGTCACTCATCAACCCCTCTTTCCTCTGCCCACGTGGAGCTCCTCTACCCAGGAGCTCCTTGTGCCCTTGAAATAAGCTGATGTACTTTCCCCTTGAAGAGCAGCCACATGGGGAGGAAGCAGGTATTAAGGCCTTTTTTTGGCCTGAATATTACCTGGTTTATTTCAGAAGAGTTTGTTGCCTTCCACTGCACCAAACACCTGTTCCTAGAAAGCACACAGTCACAAAGCTAGTGATGTGATGAGCTAGTGATGTCAACACACTCTCACATTACTAGGGGGAAGCCATTTATTAATGTTTTCTGCTTTTTTCCCTGGGAAAGTAGTCCAAAGTGTCTGTCATTTCAGTCAAAGTGCCTGAAGTGTTATTAGGAAAAGCAAGAGGAATACTGACAGTTCCTGTTTTGCAAATTGTCAAATGAACCCATTTCCCACCATTACTAGTAATGTCTTTCATTATGGCTTTAATGAAATTACATTGACATATTAATGGTCTAATAAAAGAAAAAAGATACCCTGTGAAAGAAGTTTTCAGAAGCTGAAATGTTTTAATAATGGTTTCATAAATTATTTTGATTTTTTTTTAACCATAAACTTTGTCAAAATGAGTGTCATATTTTTCAAAACCGCTAATGAAATGGTCTCTGGACTGTGCCATTTAAATCCTGTAAGATGTATTTTCTCCTGCCTCTCCTTTAAATTCAATGCGCTTCATTTTTAATGTCAATGGGATGCTGGCTACAGTGTATTGTATCTTCTTCCCACACAGACCGTTTATCCACTATTATATTTTCCTACTCTCTTATCACTGGGAAAACAGTACTTTGACAGACCATTTTATGATTGATAATTTTAAAAACCCACCTGATCCAGTTTTATTATATCCTCAGTTGTTGACTTCAGCTTGAGTTAAAGTAGAGCCTTAAGCTCTGAAATTGTAAAGGATTAGCCAGAAAATTTTGTAATGATTCTGATGAGTATCTGTTTTTTTGTGGGGCAATGGTAAGAGCTTCCAGATAGATTGTCATGTCTGGTGGATCTAGATCTGGATCCTTAAACCTAGGATCCAATCTGTTAACTGTATTCATTTTCATGAGTGAGTTTTGGTTTCAGTAAGAGATGTGTACTATATTTTCAGTATTTTTTTTCCTTTGTAAACTCATATAACGAGTCTGACTGAGAGCTTTGTATGGTCACTTCACTTACATGAATCAGCCAATTGCTGTATCCAGCTCAATTAACGTCTGAATTGACTTTAATGAAAAAAAAAAAATAAAAGGCTATTGGTTCTATCCCAGAGGTTAGAGCAGACTAAGAAAATAAAGGTCATGTTATATTTTGAATTCAGGATGTACAGATGTTAAGATAAAATCTGAAATCCAGAAGGAAAAGGAAGACTTATCTACAGCTATGCTATGTACATGTAAATGGTAACAGATGATTTACTGGTAGTATTTTTTTTTCTTTTAACAATGAAATGTCATAAAAATAGGCAAAATGAAAAAACTAAAATGGTCCAATGTATAACAGTACATACTCAATCTCTCTTAAATATGCAACTGGGGGAATATATGTTAGTTTCATAGGATATGGTTAGTAAATATGTAGAGACTTAGTGGCAAATCTGCCTTCTTGGAACAATAGTTCCTGTATCACAGATGAAAATTAGGATATATGCATAAAAAATAAAATAGAGAAACAATACATATACTCCTGAGATCTCTGTATAATTCAAATCAGTTGTCTGCAAGAGAGTTAGAATACCTCATACATTCAGGGAATACAGCTTTCCATCAGAGAAATAGAATAGATATATCTAGGATGTATCAGCATTGGTCTCATATTTCCTTTATCTGGGGTTTACTCTGATGTCATTTCATAGTAGCCATGCTTTTCCATTTGAAACTCATCATTGTTAGCTCAGATGCAGGGACAAGGAACATTTCAGAAGCAGAGCTCTTAGCACAATTTTTGCTCACATTGTATTTTCATCCTGTTTCACATTTTCAGTCTCCTCCTCTGCCTGCTATGTCTTCTGGCTGAGCAACTGCAGAGTTCACCATGTTTGAGACATGTCAAGTGCTCAGCTAATATATAATTTCATCCTTCATGAGGTGGTGATGGGGGACATGGTGAGAGAGTACAAGGAGTTTGGCCCATTTTTTCAACAAAGATGTGTTGTGATAGTTTTCAAAATGTTTTGAAAGGTTTGTTGTTTTAAACTGTTTGCAGCTCTTACGAGTGTATTTGTTTATCTGCCTGTTCAGGTGCACTTGTTCTCTCTGCCTGTTGTCTACCTGCCTATTTGTGATCAACAAACCTCAGGAATGTGGCTACAATGGCTTATGTACTTATATAAGCGTCATGCTTAGATTTGGATGAGTTGTCATACTGAAACATACCCATTCTCTGTTTCTTGATGATGCTCATAATGTACACAGCACGTGAGTGTAGCCTCCAGGCATCTGGGTGGGATTTTCTGTTCAGTCTCACCAAAGGCCATGATAGTTGAGATGTAGTAAATGAGTTCCCTAAAGTTATGTGTGGTGTTTCAGTAGGAACAGGAGCCGCAGTGAATTTCTTTCACAGACCTTTAGATATACAACTGTGATTGCCAGTAACCAACAAGAACAGCATAGGAAGGTTTAGCATGCGTGTGCTTCAACAGTAGTTTACTGTCGGAACCAGGAGGTTCCTATGGCATTCCTGAATGATGCCAGCCCTGGCCAGGAGGCTTTTCAGCCCTGGCAGGGTGGTCAGAGACCCTGGCTTGCAGCCAAGAGTACCTGTGGTTTTGATTTTGACCCATGGAACAAGTTACCGACTTTATATGAAGAACTGCAAGTCACAAAAGTTTAAGTAGTAAAATGTTGTGGTCTTGTGCCCAGTCTGGGACGCCGCAAATGCGGGGATCTCCTTAACCCCAGGAGACCCCGCAATATGTAGGAAAGTCCAGGTTTCCGGCCCGTGCTGTTGAAGGAGTAGTCTGGAGTCGTTTGTTGGTGTTCTCAAGGCAGTTTATTAAGTCCTTATCAAAGAGAGATTTCTCTGCTCTGCCAGGGTTGACACAGAACGCGTCCAGAGACACACTGTGCCCGCCCCGGGTGAGCTGTAATCTTTTATACTAAAAACTACGTATTAAATGTTTACAGTTAAGTACCAATCTATGCCCCTCACATCACCATGTCCAGATCTGTGTCAAACCAATCCAAAAGTGCCAGCATCACCAAGAAGATNGAGTTACAGGTATTTTTAGTATCATTCCAGGGTCTCTGACACCTCTGGCAAGGCTGAAAAGCCTCCTGACCAGGTTTTGGGTCGGCCAAAGGCATCATAGGAACCCCCTGGGTTCCAACAGTAAAATGGTAATAATTATAGAGTAAAAGAAAAAGTTTGGAGTCTTGTACAGAGGGGTCTGAAATTCTGTACATGGGGGTCTAAGGGACAAGATAGAGGGATCAGGGTGTTGCCCTGTCCTTTTTCCTTCTTCTTTCTAGTCTCCATCTTCTTGGTGATGGTAGCACGTCTGGATTGGTTTAGAGTAGTAGGTCACTGTCTAACATAGGTGATAGGTATTGGAAAGTAACTGTAAATAACGTTTACGTAGCTAATAGTATAAAAAGACAGCTCTGGCTCATGGGCGGGCAGTGTGCCTCGAACTCTCTTGCTGGGCAGTTCGCAACAGGGCAGAGAAAAACTGTAATAGATAAGATAAAAATAAACAACCTTGAGAGCAACAGCCGAAGACTCCAGACTGATTCTTCAGCAGGTGGGTTGGAAAAAAGGACTTTTTACACATCTGGGATCGCCCCAGACAGGGTGGACTCCCAGAGTTTACAACATGATAATCCAATGCATTTATAGAAACCATTAATGAGCTTCCAAGGATCATAATAATGTAGGAGAATATAGATATATAGATGTACAGTCCTGTGTCCTGTCTTTTGTGCCTTAAAAGCAGGTGCAGCAATTCTGCAGCAAACAGGAATAGGACCTGTCTTGCTTGTGATATCTCATCTGAGTCTTAAATAGAGATCTGTATGATCTTAAAGCAACACCCTTACAAACTCATAGAGAAATAAGTTTTGAATTGTGATATATGCTTAGCCTCAATTACAGACTGAGGTGATGAATTTCCCTGGTCTTTATTTTATAAAATGTCCTCCATTTCTTGTGACACAGAAATACCTAAAATGTAAACAAAGCCACGAATATAATTTAGCAGCATGCATTAGAAGCCCATACAAACTAGGTAGGTCAGTCAATACCTCTAAAAGGCCTGGAGTTGATTTGTTGGTCACAATGATATAAATGTTCTTAGAAGCGTTCTAAGGATGATTTTAAATGAGATATTTTAGCAAACTTTGTAACATATGTACACAGAAAATGTACTGATTATGTAGTGTACTTCTTCCTAATTTGCAGAGGCTGCTCTATGTCTTCAGGAATCACAACGGTTTCAAGTTAGCTGTTTGCTAAAACTTAGAAGTGACCTATTCTAATGGCTACTAAATTCTATACTGTTTATTATTTTGTTTAAATAATTACTGACCTGATATTACTCCTGGTCTGTTCTAATGGTGAGATAAATGTGCCTCAGGCTGTATCAAAAGACACTATACTTTTCATTTAATGTGAAACTTCAATAGTAACCCTCCCTGGGTTTTCACAGGATTGATCATTATGTTGGAGAAAAAAAAATCTTTTTCTTGCATGTTATTTAGTTTTAAGAGATCATAACACACCAGAAAAAAATGTTTTTTTCTTGCAGAGCAGTAAATAGCAACCATTTGATGACGCATTGTCACAAATGTAGCAATTAAATTTCACTCCTCATGCAGTGTATTTTAAATAAAAATATTACAGAGTTTCTTATCAGTGTTTCTTATATAGCTTTGGCTTTTGTAGGGAATACTGGAGAGTTGAAAATGCAGGCCTGTTTGTTCTCCAGATTTGTAATAGAGGAATTGTGCTGTGAGGTAGTTTGGAAAAGAAGGGTGGCTGTGCAAGGAAGCCAAATTTGAATCTGTGCCCGACTCTATAAACATCACCTTTATTTTTTATTATCCACCACAGAATGCAAAGTATTTTTGTGTTTGTTAAATCATTTGTCTTTGTCTAACTATTGTTATTCAGGGTCTGCAGCCGTGATATTGCATCTGTCTGTGAAGCTGAATTCAAAACACCCTCACTCTGGCTCAGAAAGCAAATGAAAGGCTTGGGTCAACTGATGACAACGTTTAGAAAAAGAGTTTAACTGGTTGCTTGGGGGTGAAGGGGTTTGCATTTGCTTATTGATCCCCTGATCCCCTCAGGCTGAGCCACGTCTCATTGTGATGGCTAAACTTTGCTGTGGATCTGAATTGATGTAGCTAATGGAGCTGGACCTCATGCCTCTGACCTTTCCTGGTCCTCCCTGTCAGACTGGACTGGCTATACTCCATACTGCACCTGGGGCTGCTTTTCCTGAAGCCCATGAGCCAGTGCTTACTGCATAGATCCTTTTTAGGTGTCTCTGCTTTAGATCCCACTGCTTACATTTATAGCTGTGATGTTACAGGTAAGAATTCTCAAATAACAAACTATTTACTGGTAGACTTAGTATGCTGTGCATCTGTAAACACCTGTTCTCCCCTGTTAGTCCAGAATAACACTGTAAAGGTCAGCTCAGGGCAGGAATCACCAAAATTCCCTACTCACATTATGAGATCTCTCCTGGTTTTGTTGTTGTTTTGGTGGAACTATAGTTTCTTCTAAAGGAATGCCTGTTCCTCACAACTCCTCTAAAAATCTCCCCGAGGTTTTCTATGTGATAAGTTGCCTCTAAAATAATTTCATGAGTAAAACTGGTACAGTATTTCAGATATGTTCCTGCAGAGAGAGTAGGACCATTGCAGGATGGGGGTTGCCTGGATGTGCTGCCTAATAACTCTTCATCTATGACAGAACTTAGCATAGCTACAACAGGATGAATAAATTGTTCTCAGTCACCTACCAGTGAAAATTTCTTTTCACAGCATAACTTTAAAAAGGAAGCAGTTCCTCTAAAATTTTAAATTGATGTTCCAGCTGAGAAAAATAACAGTAACTTTTGAAAGAAGATTTGATTTTTATACTCTTCTGGTTCAATACCCGGTAGCCTTAGGTATCTGCAAATATATCCTGAATACCTTATCAGCCTATGCTGAAACCAGCACAGGTTTCATATCTCTCTTGTAAATACAATTCCTATAAAGGCTGGTTGCCCTACACAATACACTGAATCACTGCACGAACTTACAAAGTGCTCTGAAACCCCTTAAACTGTAGTTCTTTCGAGTAAACTATATTCTCACGTTTTGTAAAGTCATGTGGATAAATGCCTCTTTCATTGTGAGAGGACTATAAAGCCTTGTTGTTGTAAAAGTTTGATTTTCCAATTCTTGGGACTGGAAAATAGAATAGAGACTTGTCCTAGCCGTCTGGCAGAATTGACAAATCATTAATTCCATTGATTTCCATGGTAGTAAAATTTATCAAACAGAAGTCCATTTGTATTAGCAAAAAAGGTTACATGCCATGGCATTGAAAGGTCTCGTCTCGTGCTTTTGCTTTCATACTTTCACCTTTATTTATTTGTTCTTTTTAAAGCATTGTTACATACTGTTGTTTGCAGAGAAGCTTCAGACAAAAATTGTCAGTGAGGATCTCCATTGAGTCATGAGGTACAGAAAGGACCCCCTGGCTTTCAGAACTCCTTTTCAGAGAGGAGTCTAGATGTGGCTGGATCTAATCCTAGTCCCAAACTTGGTCAATGGTTTATGTTTAAAGGATTATATAGGTGTAATTGAGCCTTTATACAACTTCATTTTACAGGATTAAGGTTGGCAAACCAATGAATTATTTATTTAAATTGATGACAATAATGATTTGACTAAAAGACTTTAGTCTAAATAAATTACTACACAGTAAAGATAATATAACTACAAGTATAGCAAACTATTTATTAAATAAATTATTTCCAAGCTAGCTGTCCTAAGTTACAATGTA